>CM052342.1:11800234-11948553 GCA_028455595.1 Lasioglossum vierecki
ACAGCAATGATCAATCCGATCTTCTAGCTTCTCGTTCCGGATCGGTAAAAGCAGTGACCGTCCTCTCGCGGAATGAAACCGCGTTAATGAAAAAGTCGTTCCTCACCGAAGGATCCCAGCTCTAGCACCAGCTCCGGGGAGAACAGGTACGATGAAGTTCTTAAAATGTCGCCGGTTGGAAGTCCGCGTTCCGGAAACGGCCGTCCTATCTCTACATCCGCGAGCGGCGGGCTGCACGATTTATGACTGACTCGACTTCTTCCACTTTCATATCTTCCTCCTTCTGGTACCCGAAACTCGCGCAATCTCCCGCGAGCTACTCGCAGATTTTGTTCGTTTCTTCGACGACGCAACAGACGGTATTCCTCTTGCAACGTCCGTGCAATTAATACAGAATGGGCCAGAAATCGTTGTACAACCGGGCCAGGGGCGATTCTACATGAAAAAATAAATCGAATAAAAGGAATAACATTTTTTCGTTAAGCAGCTCTTGAAAGCCAGTATATTTTGCATTAAAAAATAGATTAATTTAAAGAGCTTTCCTTTAATTAGTGAATTTCATATTATATTTATTTTTTGATCAAATTGCCTTCATATTATAAAAAATTGTAAGTGATTTTGGCGAATGATAGTGACCCTTGATTTGAACTTCAAGATAATAAATTTGTGATATTCGATATATATATAATTATGCAATAAAAAATTAAAAATAAATATTGGAAATAGAATTCGTAAAGAAAAATACTGTTGTAAACGATCTCTGGAACCATCGTTTCTTCAAGATTTTCCGAGATCGAAATCGCAGAGTCTACGACGCTGAAACCCAGTTTTAAGTCGACGAACTGCCAGTTACAGTCTGGGAAAGTCTTGCCGGGGTCGTTCGGACGAGCAATTTGCGGAGATTCCTGCGGCGCTTCTCCTAATCAAGGATATCTGCGAGCTGAACAAAGAGGGGGAAGGTATCGAAACGAATCAGCTGGTAGAAAAGGGGTTGAAAGTCCGCAAGGGAGGGGACGCAGATGGAAAGCAAGGCGAAAAGGGATTGCCGATGGAACCGATAAAAGTGTCAGGCAGTAACCGAACCAACGCATAAGATTCCGGGGAAGTTTGAGAACGGGTGCGGGGGGCGCGGGAAAATAGAAGAAACGAGATGGAAACGGGGCGGAAGAAGAGGTATTCGCGACAGAAGATAAATTTTACGACGCATAGACTACGACCTCGTAAAAATGCCGGTCGACTTTAATTCTCCGACACCAGTTTCGACGGAGAGGAGCTCCAGGCTGTGTGTCTCCTCTTCCTCGACGCGACTTGCATTTAATTACGACCGGATGTTTCTGGGCATTGGCACAAACGACCTCGCTAGCCAATATCACGAGAACTGAATTATCGAGCACAAGACGATGAATCCTGATCCAACTGCGGATCTGTGCTCAAAAACAAGCACGTCTTCATTGTGAGAGATAAGAATGAAATACATATGGTTACTTCTTTCATTAACAATTTTCTTTTGGCTCAAAATCTGTCAAATCAAACAAATCTGTGCTCAAAAGCAAACACGTCTTCATTGCAAAAGATAAAAACTAAATGTACATTTTCTTCTTTCATTAACAATATTGTTTTGTCTAATCCAATTAGCATCTCACAATAAAAATCATCAAACAATCTGCCCATGGTTTTGGGAACGAAAAGTTCATCTTCTCTCTCTCCGTATTATCGAGCCCTTTTCGCGACAGCTTTGTTTCGCATTGTTTTATGTAGCTGGGTGGGAAGGAAGGGCGCGGCGTTTCCCCCTTAAACAATAATGGAACTATGAAGCGCTCTCGTCGTAACCAAGCACGCTCCGGCGCTATCGCGAAAGCCTCGGAGTGTCGCTTTAACGTTCTCGACGCTGCTCCGGAGCAACGGCGTTGCGAGTGACGGCTACGAAATTCAGGAATTCACCCGGAAATTACAGCGACCCACGAGCGGCGATTTATCGCGGCATTGTTAACCGTCGAACGTGGAAGGGCACCGCGTAACCGCATTGCCGGACCAACGGGAATCGATAATGCGAGCCCGCGAGAAACCGACGATCTCCGGAATCGATCTACCAGCCAAGACGCGCCTCCCCCTGTCCACTGAAAACGACAACCTTTTTAACGCGTAACAATCCCTTTGCGATTTCGCTAAAGATTTCAACAACCGGTTGAACCTCGAGCTACGAAACAACTTCTGGAATTGTTGTTAATTTTATCCATTTATGACAAAACTGAATAGTTGCAATTTTACATAGTGTGAGGATTGAAAGAATTCAAGAGTGTCAATATTATTATTATTATTTATTTATTATAAACGGAATGTGATCCTTTTACAAAACTCTTAACAATAACAAAGAAGAAAAAATATAAGACAACTCGTTTAACAACAACAAAAAAGGGACATGCACAATTAACATGGTAATATATTATTTTCATTAAAATCAATTAATAAAGAAAATTCTTATTTTGCACGAAAATTCGCAGTCTCTTTATGACAGCGATGGCCGCGAACACTTTGGTTGTTTCGAGTGTGGATCCAGCTGAAGTCTTCTTTCTGGAAATTATATTTTTCTGCTTTTCCGATACTCTCTGGTGATTTTCACACCGGAACTGCCGGACTGGAAATTATCACTGGACATTTTGTTGCACACGAGTGCGCTGTTGGGACCGCCGCAACTCCGTTCGTATTTACACCGATAATTATTTAGTGTGTATCGATGCAACAATTCTCTCGCATTTGTAAATCTGCGAATTAAGTACATTAATTGCGCCAGTGGATTTTCGAAGTCCACTCAAGGCATTAATTATTTTTTATCGTTTTCAAGCAGACAGTTTGCGCGAACGGATTTACAATTATAATAAATGCGATACAGTGTAATTAATTCACCGTTCGCAACCTTACTTTTACAGGACGCTGCATGAGTGTTTGGTCGTTCATGTTATCAACTATTTTTTTAAAGGATTAATGAAGAGAATGAAATATACCTGCGGACATAAACAACCCTGGTAGATTAACAAAAATAAATTAATAAAACTAGGATATAGATCAAGTAAATTCTTTTAGCTTGTTTGTTAGTACCAGCAAGTAAATTGTTTTTTTTTTTATAAACAGGCTACTGAAAATTTCGCGATCCTGAAGTTTCGTTCCTGTAGTTTTAATCTCTTGGATGAATCTTCTTTAGCAAAATCTCGTCCAAGTGTCTTGTAAATCCGTAATATATTACAGCCGCTTATCAACGATGCATCCCACGCAACTTCGCTGTGTTTTTATTTCGCGCCGAGTACCCGCACCGCGTTGGGCCGATCGATATCAGTAACAACCTTGCGGAAAGTTTTGCAATTACGTGCCTCGCGAGCCTAGTGAAAATTTCCCCCACGTCGTTTTTGCCATTTTCCCCATACGCTTCTCCTGACTGTACAAATTCCACGGCGAACGATCGATTGAAAGACCAATCTTCTCTGCAGTCTATATTAAACATTATAAGATGTATTGATGTGCTCTTGGCTAGTTTGATTAAAATTTTTAAGTTTCATTTATTGTACTGACAAGGGATTTAAATGCAATGTCAAAATACAGTAATAAATTATTTATGCATAAATTTTATAAATAAAAATTTTTCAATATCTCAATTTCGTTTTTCAAAATTTTCGTAAAGAAAGTTAGTAATTTATTACTGTATTTTGACGTTGTATTTAAATCCGTTGTTATTACAGTAATACTGAATAAATATTCTATTAAAATTTACAGGAGCATTTTTTTGTTCTTTCTTGAGAAAGATCCATATAAGGATCGAAACATTGAAAATTTAATCAAACTAGAAAAATTGTTTTGAACAAGTGTTGCCATATCTATAGACCTCTTAGAAAGCGAAGTGGAAATCTGTGATCGGTTCAGACTTCGAAAAACATCCCCTACTCAAATTGCACGGGCTGTAGAGAGTTTTAAAAAAAATGGTTCTCATATCTGATATTGTACAGATTCGATGATTGAAGCTTCCCGTATAGAACAACCCGAAAATATTCGATATACGATTTTCCGTTGCAGTTTGATTGCGCTATGAACGAAAACGCACGTGCCTGCAACCGAGATAAATACCTGTTTGCGTTGAGCTGAATTCGGTAATGGCGGATCAAAAGAAGCGATGAATCAGGGGAAACCGGTTACGAGGTTCGATTGAAAGTTTCGCTTTATCGGGAGCGAGCATCGGCGACGAACCGCACGATTAATTATGGGATGCGTTCGTTCCGTTCGGACGCGCAGAAATTAAAACGCTTATAACACGGTGTTGCACGGCCGTGTAACGAATGCCTCGGTAACATGCATAATCACCTCTAATTTAGTAGAATTGTGAGGGCGTGGCGTCTAGCGACCGATTAATTTGTAAACAACCGGAGGACTCGATCGCTTTGATTAGCGCCGTTTAACAAACCGGTTTATGAAAAACGTTGTGTTATCCTCGCCTGATTCTCTATTCGAGAAAATTAGAGAAAACTCCGGCCGAGTTCACGCACGGATAAACGTCAGCCGGCTGCACACAACTAATGAACGTTGCACAGATACAAATATAATCTCGTTACCAACAAGTGAACGGACATTCACGGAACTCGACCCGCTTGTTATTTAATTCGCGGCGATACTCGGAAAACGGCGGAACCTGTTTCGAACGCGTGCGAATGAAATTGCAAAATTGTTAATAATGACGAAAATTTGTAACTGTTGTTAGTGCTGTCCTGATTTTTACAACGGCTGTCTCATTTAATCCTGTCAGCCCTGACAACTTGATTTGTTCAAATTTAAAAAAATATTTCAAGAGATATTATTTTACATTAAAAAAGTCTAAACAGTGTTCCTAAACAATTTATTTCCCATTACGGTTGTCCTTGAGCGACCTTGGTTGTCCTATCTGTTTAGGAGAAAAATAATTTCTGAAGAATTAAACGAAGTCAATTATTATTCATATATTATAAATTAAACAGCGTTTCTAAACAATTTATTTCCCATCACGGTTGTCGTTGAGTGACGTTTTAAATTGGTCCTATTTGTTTAGAAGAAAAATAATTTCTGAAGAACTAAACAAGGCTTAATAGAAATGTTTCCAGAACATGAAGTGTCCACCGACGTGTAACGGAAGTGTCTCGTCGTTTCGAAAGTGCACGAACAGTTGAAGTAAAACAGCATTTCGGCAGGAGCCGTGCACCGTTTTCGCCGTGCACCTCGGATGAAAGTCTCGCGAAAGAAGTTGCAACGTTCAGGGAAGTTCCAGGTCCGCCGATGCACTCGCTGCAACGACAGACGTGCATCCCCACGGCGAAGTTTCATTCGTCGATGAATTTCTAAAAGGTTTCTCCCCGACGCTCGAGAAACGGTCTGCTACTCTTCAGCAGACGTTGCTGTTTGTTTATGCGATCGCTTGCTCGCAGTCAATTGGCGAGCGAATTTCAATAACAAACTTTCGTTTCGCGGACTCCGAGTGGTACACATGGCTATTCAGGTCTCGATAATTATGCTTGCCATAAACTCGATCTATGCGAGCCAGTTTCGCACTCTGGAACAGCTTGCCGGTTTCGAGAACGTAATTGGAGGGATGCTTGCGGGGATTTTTATTGCTCGGCACGCTGTTTCGAATTCGACGAAATGAAGCCAACATATCTTGGTGACAATAATCGTATCGTAGTTTTTTGAAAAATATTTTCACGCAAGGAAACAGTTTCCTTTTTCCCCAGTTTGCGTACTTCGATTTTGATAAAATTTTAATATGTTATAGATTTCGACATTTTGAACAACTTTTTCCTTTTCCAATTTAAGGATTTCGCTTTTAGTTTTCGAGATATTTGCAAAAAACTATTGCGAATACTGTATTGAATGCATGCAGGAATATGAAAAATTCAATACAGTATTAGCGATAGTTTTTTGCAAATATCTCAAAAACTAAAAGCGACTCCCCTATATTGCAAAAGGAAAAAGTTGTTCAGAATGTATCACTGCATAACATATTAAAATTTCATCAAAATCGGAGTACGCATACCATTTCTATATAATTACCAAAAAATTTTTTGCAAGTCGTTTTAAAACAGCTTAATAGCACCAGATCTCTCCTTTACAACGTGTCCTAAAAATGTGATCGACGATTTTCTTCTGTCATTTCACAACAGTTGAGATCGAAAGAATGCGGCCTAGAATTAAATTGACACTGCAACGGTGCACTTTCGACGATGCAGGTTCTCTGTCGGTGGTCGATTCTCGGGTAGCAAACCGCCGCGAGAGATCGAAACGGTGGCGTTTTCCATGATTCTATTCGGCTGGCATTCTACTCGAACGATCAAAGTCTCTCGTCGTCGTTTGCGGCGCGAGTAAAGTTGCATCGGCTCCGTTGCACCCGCGACCATTGCACAACGCTGCACCAGGGAACGGCACACGCGTAGACGTGTATTATCGCGTGGCCGGCAGGCAGCAACTGCCGGGCTGTTCTCCTTTACAGATTACACGCTCCTAACTTCGACGGTTAGCGCCGCTATAAATCCAGCAGCGCGAAAGCGGGAGAAACCCGCTCATCGATGTACAAGTATCCCCGGCGTCTGTTACGACTCCCGCGAACATTATGCCGGCCGCAACATAAGCGCGGACAAACTTCCCGAATGATGCACCGCCCAAGTTTCTCGCGGATTTTCACCGATGGATCTTAATTCGGCCAGATGCGCTCCGAGCGGGACGACTCGCAATCGGGAGAATTGACGAGAACCGATTTAACCCGCGATTCAAAACGGCGAAACTTCCTCCAGGCTGCTGCGAGGAAATTTAACGCGTCTCGCGAACGTGTTTCGCGAAACCGTTCGTCGAATTAATACTGCTTCTGATCCGGTTTCCTAATCCGAGAGAAGATGTTTAAAAACGATGTTAAATATCCTAGTAGCACAAAAATATTGGATAAATATCTTTTTCAAATATTGTAAAAATATTTTTTAAGCCACACTTTTTCATATTAGATTAATATTGGATCTAACTATAGCATGCATGTTTAAGAAATGTGAATTGAATGTTTAGGAAATACAAGCTAAATATTCAGAGAATATTATTATTAAAAAAAATATCGTTACTTAATATAAAATAAATATAGTATGTACATTTAAATATTAAAAAAAATATTAAATATTAAAAATCGCTTTTTAATATTATATGAATGTGTATACAATATTTTGTGTTAATAGGGTATAGTCAAATTTACTGATGTTGTTGAGTAAAATTAATTTGGAAACTTGCTGGTACTCTATTAATGATCGAACCATGCACCGGAAACACAAAATTTAATTTTTCCGACCGACTTAGAAATGACTTGGACAATTTTGATTTTGATGACGCTGTGCGTCATCGAAACAATTCCCAACAGGTTGCACATAGTGAATGGAAGGGAAGGGTCAGCTCAAAAGTTGGAATCGAAATTGACGGTGTGTCGGCCAGTCGAAATTCAAACTCTCTTTCTCTCCCTCTTGAAATCGATCGACGGTGATCGAAGGAAAGACTGCCAGCAATCCGTGCGGAGGGATTTTGCGTAAGATCGTTTCATTAGCAGCCGTCCGAGTCCCGGGGCTATTCTCCGCTCGTTTTCCTCCGGCCTCGTCTAATCCACTTTAGCTTAACCAGAACTTGGACGGACGTCTGCACGATCCGCTTTCTACTTCCTCGTCTCTGCCTCTTCGCCCAATCGGTTTAGCGCGATTTAATAGCAGAATCGCGCTTTGAATCAATCGGTAGATAATCGAGGAGAGGCAGCATTGCTTATCGATCGTACAGCTTCCTCGGAATCGGTGGCCTACCTTCGCCCCATCGGACGAACTCTAAACCGAGACACCGAGTTTCGAGGAACGTTGCCCGAACCAGCAGATCTTCAAGTTCGTGGAGTTCTCTGTTCTAACATATCGATTTCATGAATAATTTGTATGTAATGATATTATTCAATCCTGTGTCAATTATTAATTATAATATTTATATATTTTATATTATATATTGTAATTTTTTTTAATATATTGTAAAAAATATTATAAATATTATATTATATAATATAAAAAAAAATTTTATTAAATACTAACTTCACTCACTTTTGATTAAATATTTCTTATTAATTTTTGCAACTGTTTGTTTCGACGATTAATTTAGAGCTAAAGAAATATTCGATCGGCCCGCGAAGCGAGCCATCGCATTGTCCCGGATAAATTCGTTCGGTGATCGTTTGCGTCTAGCTGGTTCGCCAGAAAAAACCAGCAGTTATGCCCCGAGGGAAAGATGGGAACGGCCGGAAAAACCACGCGCGACTTCGTCGAACGAAACCGAATAAAAGCAAAAGCCTCGGTTCCGAGCTCGCGGTGCACGCAGTGTTCTTCGGTGATTGGAAAGCGGGCCGAGGGGAGAGGGTGGAGGTACCGGAGGAGCATTTCAGAACAGAGGCTCCGGCGCGCGAGCATAATGCACACCGTGAGAAAAAACGGCAGCTTTTGCGCAAGCTGAAGAACGTTCGATCATCGGAGAAATTCCCAGCCGCGAATCTGTCTGCCGCCCCGTCGGCGAATACCAGGCGAATGCGAGATTGCTATTCTGCCGGCGATTATCAAGGTGAACTAAAGACTACTGCTGAATTTTCGCTCTTTGCGAGAATTCTCTGCATCGATTGCAATAAATTCAAACCAAAGAAAAAAACCAAAGAAAATACTCTTTTTTACCACGTCTTTATTAGCTCGCTTTCTTGTTTGTTTGTTCGGTAAGAAATTTTGCAATTGATTTTAAACTCACTTCCTGAGGACTTCAAATTAATGAACGATTATAATGACCTTGGAATAATTATAGTTACTGAATTCCTAATGAAAGGGACTATCATTGTAGGTGTTTAAAAAGGGTGGTTTCATTTTAAAAAGTCAAGGTGACCTTGATATATCTAAGAAAAATTACATAAAAACAAAATTTTTTGGTATCGTGTCATCCCCATTGTACCATTCAACTTTGTCCTTACCATATTTTATGGATCTTTAGAAACAAGAAAGATATTTGAGGTGCAAACGTTAGGTGTCTCACCCTGTATACTTCACCTATCAATTCTATAATAAATGCATCAAAACTTCAATTCCACCAACGTATTCACAATTAATTCTGTTGGTAAATGCATAAAGTCCTTGTAGTAATGCCATTGTGAAAACGGCTTTATTCCACTATGACTGTATACTGTACATTAAGTAGCTCCGTACGTCCTAAGCAGTTAAAGGGTTAAAACAGTATGAATAAACAATTACTCCTGGCGTTGCATCACTTTGTTCTCTCGCGTATATCCGCCATTTATCAAAAGCCATCTCGAACGCGCGAAAGTTTTGTCGCTGCAGGCGGTTTCGAATCCGTTCTTGCGATCCGGACACTCTAGAGGAGAGAAGAGAAATGGATTACTCGGACCGGTAGAAGTCTGCCGATGCGCTTCCTCCACGGTTTTTTCTTGCCGGTGGCGGGCCGGTCCGTAGCCGTCTCGTCACGTTTCTTCCGATACGCGTTTGCATCTTTCGAAAGTTTTCCGCGAGGCGCGCGACTAGTCGCTTTAAAAGCGTCGGATAAGAAGGAAAGCTTCGGAATTATGGTAATCCTCTAGGCTGTCACTGGAGCCGAGGGAAGCGACGCGGGGTGGCGTCTCGCTGGAAGAAGACAGCCTTGTATATCCTTTATTTCCGGAATTCCTTCGACGAGCCTCGAAATCTTCGCGATTTGTTAGTCTAAACGATCGTTTCTTCCTTGCTGCCGTTGAGCGTGTTGCTTCGGATTAAAACGAAAGTTTCGGATTTCGCGATAGAAAGAGAGAAATATTAAAAAGAATATAGAAAGGGAGGAGGAAGCGAAGATTCTCCCGGCGGAAGTTAAGCGCACGCGTCGCTGTATTGGCCCGGTTACGAGGATGCTTTTATCTTCACGTTCTTTTCTAACGGGCTCGTTCTTACGCTTTGTCTCGTCCCCGAATGCTTTGCGCCTTTCGCTTTAATCCGCTCTAAAGACGATAAATGTGGCGAACGGGAAAGGGTAGAGGATGGTTAAATGTGTCCGCCCAACCAAATTGATCTTTTCTCGTACCATTCGATAGCATCCCCAAAGAAGACTCTCCGTGCTAAGTTTCAAATACGTACCCCCACCACAAGGGTAATTATAGTTGTAAATATAGTTCGTTATAGTTAACATTTCTTCTGTTCTGCTTACCAAAAATTTACTTAATAGTAATATACCCTTACATTTAGGGGAGGCAGCTCCGATGACCTTGACCTTCACATATGTTGTCAAGGACAACATTCTGAACAACTTTTGTCATTATAACTACCCGATGGTCGGTTTTAGTTTTTGAGATAATTGCAAAAAACTAGTGCTAGTACTAAATTCAATTTTCCGTATTCGCGCACGTTCTGTGCCGTAGTTTTTTGCAATTTTCTGGAAAACTAAGACTGAGCACCGGGTAGTTGTAATGACAAAAGTTGTTCAGAATGTTGTCCTTGACATCGCATTGTTTTCCCAATTTCTGAATGATTAGTAAAAATTAATAAACGATCTCAGAATCGTTTCTCTTTCTTTTTTTATTGTAAACGCTTACGAAAAGGGCTTCAGTCCATCTATAATAATAAATAATAATAATAGTGAAGTAAAAAATCGATTTTTTGTTTGTTTAGTTTCCAGTCGGTCGAGTCCGAGCGCGAAAGGGAAAACGGCAAGGAAACTGGTTCGCGTGTGGAGCCTCGACACGGTTCTCCCTCGCGCGGCGAAATTCACGTGGTCGTTTGTTAGAAATAATCACGTTGTAGGCTCGGTTTGCCTCGAGATCGCAGAGAGGCCCGTACTCAAAAGCTCCGCGGAAAAAATCCGCTCGTGTACTTCATCTAATCTGGCACAAGTGCGAGCACCGACTGCACCAATGCCGTTCCACCGTTGTGCCAACCATTGCAGCCGTAGAGTCGTGCAGTTTGAACCCACGAGCGTCGCCCACGCTTCCCGCATTCAATTAGTTACTGTTACGCACACGCACGTGGTTCTTCCTCGGAAGAGTTCGGATCTGCGCGCCGAGTTTGTCCATTATTGTTCCTAATCATTACATCCACTAAATATATATGTTTTCATATATATTACTTTTGAAAAGTAAAAAAAGATTAGTTTTCCAATGACTAAAACGGTCACGAAGGGTGAAAAGCTTTGATCTTTGAGATTGGAGACTTTACAAATGTTTTTTTTCGGTGACCAGGAAGATATACTCGAATAAATCTAGAAATCGATAGTAGTTGCGCAGTGGCCTTGCGTCGTATATTTTTTCCAAAATTCCCATCGCTCATTAAGGGTAGCAAGTAAATGATTTTTTAATTACTGGATTTAACGTAGGAATAGATTATAATCACAGCGAATTGTTCGTGGAATTAAGAAGAAACTGTTCCGGGACAGTGACGTGAAACTTGAGCGACGGATTAATTCGTCAGTCGCACTTAAAAATTTAATAATAAATAGACTGCGGAATCTATACATATAAGAAACGTGATCAGGAGGGATTTGATAGAGAATGTTTATAAGAATTAGAGATTATCAAACATGCAATTTTCAACTATTGAACATTACTACGCAAATTAATGATAAACAAATAAGTAACGTAGAATAAATTGCGTCACCGTGTTGTGTTACACGGAACGAGGCCCTCGAAACCGAAATCGATGGGCGAGAAATTATTTCGCGGTGAATCGGCAGAAAGTTGACACTCGAAATCGGTCGTTTCGTGTGCAACAACCTAATATTTTCGAAGAGAGAAAGAGAGAACACGGTTGTCGACGAGGAGGGTCTCGTCGCATCGGGCGCAGTTTGTAACAGCTTGAAAAAAGAGGAAGACAAATTTCGCGGAAAAGCCAACGACTTCGTCCTGGTTCTCTCTCCTCTTCCGCTCGGCGAATCTCCCGCAGCTATCCTCCAAATAAAAATAAACTGTCGTCGAGCACTTCTTCCCTCTCCCTTCTAGATCCCTTTGCCGAAAATCTTTCGGTCGATTCGCTCGATTCAAGCCCAGGGCTCGACGTGGCGCGGCGGCGCTATTCGCGAGATTTCGTCAGTTACTTGGAATGACATACAGCACTGGTGATTCCTGTGTATCCGGTTACGCGGCGCCGGTTATACTATATTCCGCAGAGTCGAGGACTTTTCCCTGGGAAATTCGAGGAGAGACCGCCACGAACACCCATGCGGAAAATAAAAACCGGGTTGTGCCCGCGTTCACGTTCGCATTCGAGTGGGTACAGCCGTCTGCAAATTTTCAAGAAAATCGATTTTCCCGCCTCGCCAGAAATCGTACCGCGTCTCTCTCTGTTCCTCCTTATTTATACATAGGTAGTATGGTGATTAGCTTCAACAATCGATTAAATCAACCGCCGATTTTTCAATGATTACTTGTTTAATCGTGTACATTATGAAAAATCAACCTTAATTAAAATTTTTCATAATTATTATGGATATTTGTCAATTTATATAAGAAAATAAGGGTCTAGCGGAAAATTGAATTATATCACGCGATAGAGCAGACTTTTATCTTTAGAAACCACCCTGTCAAGTTTCGAACGTCGACGTTTTTACGGAAACAGAAAGCAAAATATCATCGCGGAGCACGAAACGCCGCTAGTGGAGAGCGTCAGTGGCGGCGAATCGTGTTCGGCGATGATGTTTTGCTTTCTGGTTCGGTAAAAACGTCGACGTTCGAAACTTGACAGGGTGGTTTCTCAAGATAAAAGTTTGCTCTATCGCGTGGTGTAATTCGATTTTCCACTGGACTCTTACTTTTTTATATAAATTGAAAAATATCCCCAAAAAATGAGCAAAAGTGATGTTTCTCCGTCTTTAATGATTGTTTAAACATGTTTAAACGAATCCTAACGATCCACCCAACAGTGGTATAGAAACATTTTTGTTGTTGGACAGTGTAATAGACCTTATTTGAAGACCAAGAAGGCAGAGAGAATTTTTCTGGTCGTTCAGTTAGAACTACGAGGCGAGAGAGCGACAAGGGCACGGTGTGTTCCGGTGCAAAAGTGCCGTTTCGTGTTTTCCCGGCATTTGCGGGTAAATTTGGAGCGCAGGCGCTGCTAATTCGCTGCACCCGCTGTAATTAGAGTCCGTCGGTGGTGTTTTAGGTCGGTCCGGTTACCGTGTCGACCGCACGCTTAATATAGACAGAGTCGTTGCGCGAATCGTTCGTCGAGCGATTCGCGAACCGAATCCAACTGTGATCCAGCCTATACGAGCCACGCAAAAAACCTGTCGAGCCTCGAAAGACAGCCTTCAATTTGTCGCCCGAAACCTGTAACTATAATGTTAGATATCGACTGTTGAAATTGGTGTGCCGTTGGAGCGTAGTCGACCGTCGCGTCGTCGGATCGATATACCCGTCGACGTTTCCGGCTGACGGCCCGTCAATTAATTTGCCTTTTAGCATTTGCCTATCTTGTCGTTTCGCTGTTTACTGTAACTGTCTGCTCTGCCGTTAGTAGACCATCCTGTCACGAGGTTTAATGCGATATGCAGGCTGATCCGAAATCCATCGTGGAAAATCGGATTTTGTGGTTCGAAATCAGGGGGAAACAAGTTTTCTACGAAAGTGTGTACAGGGTGTAAAAAAATTATTCTTCCGAAATACAACGAAAACCAGTACGAAGCCATCGTCTTATATATGAACGAAACTATGTTCCTAACATCATTTGAAACAACATTTTCCTTTGCAAAAATAGCGTCCGCGGTTTTGTTAAAGAGTTATTAACGAAAAACACGATTTTACCAACACGCGTCTAGGTCGCGCTCTGATTGGTCCGTGGTTTTCGTTAATAACTCCTTAACAAAGCTGCGTACGCTATTTTCGCTAAGGAAAATTTCGCTTCAAATAATCTCAGGAACCTTCCATTCCTGGATGTTGAAGAAATTTTGAGGCACCCTGCATACGATCTCGACATTATTTTTATAAATGCGTCAGATAATTTACTTGTGTAGTCATCCCGCTAAACGAACAGACAAGTTAAACTCTGTCGACGGTTCGATAAAACACGAACAAATTTTTCGAGTTTCCAGGTGGAAGTTGGTGCGCACGTGCGCGCGCGCGACGCGTTTATTATTTATCCGAGAGGCGGGCTAATTGCGCCTAGAATTGCAGTACGGCAGTATGGCCGCGCGCGTCCTGTAGAAAATTTACAAATTATAATGCACGCAAATACGAGCTCGATTCCAATTACCCGTCGACGCGTAGGCAGGATGCAATTTGTATCGAGCATCGCGGAGCGAAATTATGTGCGCCACGCTGATTTATATGTAAATGCGCGCGGCGCGGCGCGTCGCCTCGTTCTCTATCAGGTTAGGCCGCGTCCGTGCGCAAAGTCGCTTAAATATTAAAAAAAAATGAACGATAGGGACGATGCGAGTAGAGGGAGGGAGAAGGAGGACAGATCAAGGCGAAGCGATTTCCCGGATCGATTCTGCTTTGCATTCATCGACGTCGTCATCCCGCGTCGCAACGACGGGCGTCGACGCTCGATTAGCCGAAACTTCATCAAAGTTCGCGGTAATCGTGTCACCGAACGCGACAGATATTCTATTTTCGCTGAATTAGTTAGCGGTAACCAATTACAGGAAAAATTCAATCGACGAATTACCGTCCCCACCCCTCTCCACTACCCTCTTCCCGTTCACCCGCTAATCGTTTTACAGATTTATCCCCTAACTCGCCAAGAAACACGGCCTACAGCCAAAAATCGTTTCCATTTGTCTCATCAAATTTGTTTGAAAATTAAATAACTTTCAAATGTACATATAATATTTATTCTATATTAAGTAACAATTTTTTTAAGTAGGCATAAAATATCTATTTCATCTTAGGAGAAAAATATTTTTTTCTAACTTTTTCTTCTTTTTAATTGAATGTTATTTAAATATTGAATTTATATTTTTCAGATATTGATTTCACATTCTTCGTAATATTTACTTACAATCAAGTCACATTTCTTAAACATACATGCAACAATTAAATCCAATATTTATCTCATATGAAAAAGTGTGGCTTAAAAAATATTTTGCCAATATTGGAAAAAGATATTTACGCAATATTTTCGTGCTGCTAGGATGTTTAAACATATATGAACGTGATAATAAAATAGAGAAAATCCACTTGGTGTGCCCTGAAGTACGAGGGTGTGCGGAAGGGTTAATCTTGATGAGTTTACGGGTGGTAGAAGACGCGATTAGAATTTTGCTGGCGGGACGGCAAGACTGCGGCGTATTCATGGTTAATATCGATGGGACAGGTATTAGGCGAAGTCTCGACAGGATGTGGGGACGGTATGTATACATATTTCGAGTTAGGCTGACGGGAACAAGGTGCGTCACCGTCAGCTGTCGGTCTCTCGAGAGTGGACGATACCTAATACGAACGGTTCTCGTACGTTACGGAACACTCGATTGGTACACGACAACGTGCCGGCTCCTCGGTGATCGAATCCTGTCCGATACTAGATATTAAGCACTCCGTCTGTATGTTTGTCCGTGTGAATGCCTCGATTCTGTCTGATCGGCCCACAGTGGGCGATTTACACGTGGGCAAAAATCAAATTTTTCTTTTATTTATACGAAACTACCCTAATAGCACAAAATATTGTTACGCATTCATATAATATTAAAAAGCGATTCAATCCTTTTTTAATATTCAAATGTACATACAATATTTACGTTATATAAAGTAACAAATTTTTTTTAATTGAATGTTGTTTAAATATTGAATTTATATTTTTCAAATATTGATTTCACATTTTTTGTAACATTTACTTTATATTTTGTAAATATCTAGTTTGTATTCTCTGAATGTTTAGCTTATATTTTCTAAACATTCAATTAACATTTCTTAAACATGCATAAAATAGTTAGATTCAATATTTATCTCGTATGAAAAAGTGTAGCTTAAAAAATATTTTTCGAGGTCGCTGATTACGAATCTAAAATCAAAATCTCTAAAAAAAAAGTAAAATGGACTTTTTCCCATTAACCATCCAATAGCCCAACTATTAGGGTAGCCAACCCACACATACGAAACTCTTGATTTGGTGATTCATTTTTTTTTTATTTTTGGCCACGTTTTGGAGTAAATCGACCACTGCGCGGCCGTTCGCTTTAGCATCGGTAAGGGGGCCATTTCGAAACTCGGCCGATTACGCGAGCAGGAATGAAACACTCCGAAAAATTACAAACAGCAATAGAAGTCGGGAACAGAGAGGAGCCAATGCACGGAAATCTCCAGCTATTGGCAATAATGCGGAGTTTCGCGGAGAAGAAAGATCGTAAAGGGAATTGCAAGGTACTGAGTTACGGGCCACGGAAACTAGACCACTCGATCGAACGCCAGCCCGTTTCTGTTCGCGGACAAACGTTCATATTCGTAGATCTGCCGCAACACCAATGGAATTTCAGTCAGTGATTCGTCTGTCTCAGAGTCGCCAGAATTACGCGTCGCATTTCGAATTCCATCCGGCCGAACCAGTTCCTCGCATCGAATTTCCTTAATCACCGGCGTTGTTTATACGTTTAATTAGATTTTATAGCCGCTATTATGTTAATTAAAATCATACGTTATTTTAATATCAAATTTCCCGCTCTGCGGCGCATGAATGAATTAATAAGGCCGTTCGTTGAGCGCAATCGATCTCTCCCGGTCTCTCTCTTTCTCCAACGAAAACGAGGGAGCATCGTGCCCGATAAATTATAGAAAGGATCGGTACACGGTTAATCCTTTGCCGCTCTTCCGGCCAACCGACGTCCGATTAAAACAAACGATAAATACTGTAAATCCGGTTGAATTTTATCGACGGCGCGCACACGCGCCGCCAATTTCGTCGTTATTAAAAGAACGAGAAACGGTCCGTGACCCGCGTCGATAATTTCGAACAGAACCCGTCCGGCCTTCGAAATTCGTCGAATTTTGCGAAACTACCAGTCAAATTAATTTCACAGACACTGCTGCCCAATGAGGAGCGTTCCAATCTTTCCGGTAAATTCAGAAACAACGTGCCTCCTAGTTCTGATCATAGATTTATATAAATCTGTATTTTATTTTTCAATAAAATTAAGATATTAATCGTTCCTCAAGTTTTAAGTTTACGATTGGTAATTATTTCATTTAGAGGCTTCCTCAACGATTTGACCTTAAAATATGTTGTCAAGGACATCATTCTGAACAACTTTTACCTATACATGTTACCGCCGTTCGATTTTAGTTTCCGAGATATTCGCAAAAAACTACTGCTAATACTGTATTGAATTTTTCGTATATCTACACGCTCCGTGGCAACGTAAGCTTGTCCCGGCGCGGCGTTTGTTTACATAATACGCAAATCCTTTTATGTATATGTTGTATATTGAACACCTGTGTTATGAATTTTGTGTTTGGTTCGAAACGCCATTAAGCAATCACCTATGCTGATATACGAACATTCAATACAGTATTAACAACAGTATTTTGCAAATATCTCGAAAACTAAAACCAAACGGCGGTAACATCTCTAGGGAAAAGTTATTCAGCATGATGACCTTGACAGCATATTTCAAGATCATAAAGTAAATAATTACCACACGATTTTCGGGAGAAATAGATTCGCTAATTCAATTTTGCTGTTTAACGTTGCTAAATGAATCTAGCACTCTCCACACATGAATAAATAGAAATGTATGTTTTCTGATAGTCGCGTGGTTTCCGGTAAACGTGACCAAAATTCTTCGATTCGCCGAGCGAGGCGGGACCGGCGAAATTGAAAAAGCCCGATGAATAGTTCAGCGTCTCGCGTGTAAATAAAAGGATTTATTCATCTCGCGGGTAACGTTTACCGGGAGGAGCCTGGGCGTTTTGGATTTCGCGACGCGCGAGGCTGCCAGCTCCGGTGAAAATAACAGGAATACCCCGTCGGCGTGGTACGAGCGCGTCGTTTCCCATGACGATAACGATAATACCGTGCTTGGCCCGCTACAAAGTATAACCTAATTATCTGTCCGACACGGTGGTTCCTGGATGCTCCGCGCTACTGTAATACGCAATTGCATTCGCAACGGTTGCCGGCCCGCTTGCATCTTCATTATAGAGGCGAATGCACCGCGCGCATTTGCTTACACTCCGTTCCGCGACGCGTTGTGCCTGTCATTCCCGAAACGACTACCAGTTTGCTCGTGTTCACTTTCAACACGACGAAGAATCGTCTTTCTTCTTCGTTGATGCACAGCATACTGATCCGGGGATGCGTTGAAGAGACGCAGACAATTATTAGGTTAAACTTCATTTTAGGGGACAAAAGAGTTGAAATTTTTTCAAGTGAAACAAGTTCTCTATGGACATAAAAAGTTATAAGATTAAACAAAATACGGCCAAGTTTGTAAAAATTAGTTAAAAAAAACTATATTTAATTTTTAAAGAGGAGGGCTAAATTATTCAAACTTGTCCGCTACCTAACACCTTTCATGGCCATTGGTTTAAAAAGTAATATTGTAATTAACCTTTCCCAAGATTTTCTAATAAAACAATTTTTTTATTTAAAGTTATATGCATGTGAGGTTGGCCGATTTTAAGCGTCCTTGACAGGTGAGAATGCCGCCATATTGCTTCATACTTATCTCGCATAGAGATCCCTATTCTACTTTTTCCGAGCGAAGCTGATTCGAAAGTCATCGCCAGTTTACTCGTCGCTCATCTCTTTTCTACTCTTCGAAGGTACGAAACTCCGTGCCGTATCCACGTCGTACCCATAAACCGGGATCAAAGAATGCATAGAGCCGTAGGGCACGAATCCGCGAAGTTTAATGCAGTCCCTGGCACTCCGGGCGCAAGTATATCAAAGTATACGCGGCAAGGATACACCACGAAATCTCTTTTATAATAGCGTACACCCTAAAGCCGATTTGTTGCCCGCTCCGAGCAACTTTCGCGAGATACGGCACGATTAAGGGCGAAACTTTCTGCCGACCTTCCCGCGGAAAGGATTTCACGCTGCAGACATTTGCGCCTAGAAAACTGACTGACTCGGGACGGAATCGCCGCCGGGAAACTAAACGGTAACGCTCTACCATTCGCAGATACCGATACTGTCTCGCGGGTCCTTTGAGGGGCGAAAATACTGTAGTTTTAAGGGCCGTGCTGCGACGATTGTGTTGCCCGGCGATTTTATACTGTGGCTCATCTGCATAGTTGAGCTTCTTGTTCATTTAAAAGCGTCGGAAATAAATCTCGAGTAATAACCTCAAATTTTGGAAGCCAATTGCATCATGGTTTTATATATGTATGTTCAAACATGACGCCAATGACAAGTAACACTTGTTTATCCTCTAAGAAAATTATATTGACAATCCACGCTTTTTATAGTCACTAATATCTAAAAATATTATTGGTAATTATATAGAAAAGGTCTGCGTACTCCGATTTTGATGAAATTTTAATATGTTATGCAGCAACACATTCTGAACAACTTTTTCCTATTGCAATATAGGGGGGTGGCTTTTAGTTTTCGAGATATTTGCAAAAAACTATTACTGTATTGAATGCATACAGGAATATGAAAAATTCAATACAATATTAGAGATAGTCTTTTGCAAATATCTCGAAAACTAAAAGCCACCCCCCTATATTCGAAAAGGAAAAAGTTGTTCAAACTGCCGAAATCTGCAACATGTTATAATTTCATCAAAATCGGAGTATGAAGGGAGGATTTTCTCGGAGGGAAGGGAAAGGATTTTTCGAAAACGAACTCACGTCGAGGTTTATTAAATACGATACGATGCGAATTACGGCTATAGAGTATTGCGTATATTCAGTGTCCGGAGCACTTGTACATTGTTATTCATAGTTGTGTGTTTTCTTTTAATAATTAATAATAGTTTAAACATCACTCCTCTTACACTTGTTAAAAACAGACTAGCGGGTCTGCTCGAGGAACAAATGGTATCGCGGCGGGCTTAAAACAGAAAAGCGGAGAGAACAGATTATGTGAGGGAGTCGAAATATGTGGCTCCCTATGTCCGTAGAGGAACGTTGAAATTTTTATGAGAGGTGCGTTGGCGTTTCGAGCGACAAATCCGCGCTCGTTGTGCAACCGGAGAGAGAGAGGAGATTCCCGATTAAACCTGAATCCGAGCGAGGGCGGTCCTCTCAGCAAAGAAAACGCAAAAATTTCCGCGTGACCTTCCTCTTTATATACCCCCTCTATCCTTGCACGTTTTCCTCTTTGCCGATCCGTTGAAACGCCGCAAACGAATTCGTCGGTTCTTGGTCTCCGTTACCGGCACGCTTTGACGGCGGTGTTTAGCGAACGCAAAAACTGTCGCCGACGCAAAGTCGAAAAGGCCACGCGACGAGAGGCAAAGCGAGACACGAACAAAAAGCGAAATCGTTTCGCCCCGATGCGATGGAATGACCGGAGCCGAAGCTCTTGCATCTTGCCTGTTCGCGGACCGAACCAAACTGAAGAGAAGCGAAGGCCCCGCTCCTTTTTCCGCGACCCCTATTTATCCTGCATTCTTCTTTGAACGGGTCAAAGGAACGCCGACCACGCGGACGCGAAAGGAGAACGCAGGCCGATGTTTGCCGGCCAAAATTGAGAAATTCAAACGACGTTTTCTGCGCCGTCTCCACCGAACAAGGAATTAATACGGATATTTTCATGTCGCCGTTCAACGAAACTAGGTCCTCCAGCGAAACAGAGAGGGAGAACATGTCTTAGTTTATTTCAACAGACAAATTTTTTTTTTTAATTTATTTGTGATTATAGAGTTATGTCTATAAGTGAAAATTGTTTAAAATATTCGTAGAATCGTTAATTTATTCTCGCAACATGTAACGATATGTTTGAAATGATTTTCTAAAATGTTGGAAATAAAAAAAAATAGATTTCCGTCGTGTGCGCGTCGATACTAATTGCACAGCAAAATAAATATAAAAATTGATGTCAAGGGATGTTTAATACATTACAACAGACCGGAATAGAACGCAGAACGCAACAAATAGAATATCATCTACGATGTTTCCGGTGTCTCGTGTTTCTGCTAATGTTCGTTACAGACCCACAAAGAATACTCCACCGTCGAAGATTTCAGAGACACAAACAAATTTCTTCAGCAAATTACACTTTGAATGTTCGCTGCATCGTTCGCCTCAAGAGTTTCTTCCAAACTACCACAGAAGCGGCGTCTACGACCGACGGTACATCAAGGTAGAACCGGGGAAATGTCTGCGAGCCATTTAAACCTCCAGTCGGGAATATCCGAAAGTTTCTACTCCGCTTCTTGCGAAAAAAAAAATTGCTCGACTCTTTAGACTGAGGGAGATCAGCGATTTTGCAAGAAAAAAATTGGCACAGTCTGTTTTTCAATTAAATAACAATCGGTCGACGTCATCCCCCACCCCAAACCCAACCTAGACCAAGCAAAATTCTGAAAAAAATTAAAAGAGACTTTAACTTAAAATGTCGAGGTCTGCAACATATTTTAATTTCATCAAAAGCAGAATCACTTTGTAAATAATTAACGCAGAATTTACAAATCCAATTTTGTTATGACTTCATAAAATTCGTCCCCTAATTATTAGAGTTTTCTGAAGGGTTAATCGATGTGGCAAATGTGTGGTTTAGTTTAGCGGACAACGAGAACAAACGCGTTGCAGAGACAAGTTAATATTATTTAGCGTTTCGCGAGAGTAAGATTAACGTTCGAGGGAGAGGATCGAAAAGGGTTTCGGTGAACAAAGGGCGGTGCGCCGCCCTACGAGAGAAAAATAGGTGGCGCGGAAAGGAACGTGGGTGGAAGCTGTCGCGAAGTGAACGAGCTAGCTGGAAAATATCTTGGCTACACATACTGGAAAGGTCGAGAGCCGACCGCCACATAAATGCCACATACTGTACATATCTCGCGGCGGTATACGGTGCACGCGTGCGGCAAAGGGCGTGGGTGGCGTGAAAGGGTTCGTAACGGTGAACAGCGAAGGGTTAAGGGTAGAGGGCGAAGGGCCAAGGGAAGGGGTTTGGAATGAAAACCGAGCGAGTCGGAAGACGGCTCGTTACGGCGGCTTAAAGTGTTCGCACTCAGCATACGCGTAGCTCATTAACGATCGAAGAGCCGTCGAAATAATTAATTCCTCTCGGCAAAGAACCGCCACCACCCGTGCCGCTTGTGCCAGCGGCTCTGCGTGCATACTTTATGTGTAATTCATTTGACGGTGGCCGTGACCGGGGATATCTCAGTGATCGGACTGATCAAACGGGAAAACCCGACCAATGGAAAATGAAAATCACCGGGAAATTCGCTCACCTTTGCACTGTAAGCGTAAAAGTATGACACGCTGTTATTAACATAGCATGTTCCGGAAATGGGGTAAGAATGCTTTATAATGTATAATTAATTTGAATACTTATTTGAACTTGTATACTTGGTAGAGTAATTGCACCAGTGATTAAACATTTAAGAAATTGTTCAGGAAGATATTTTATTAAAAAAATCCTGTATATACATTTAATAAATATAAACTTATTCCTTCATCGAAGAAACTGTGGAACAAGGGTTTAATACCATTGTGATTGTTGGATAAATTCTGCGTATTTTATGAAAATGGCCGCGCTGAATGTAGGATAAAGGCAGAACGAATTTGGGCCGAACAAACGAACATCGCGATCCGTTCCACCTTACAAAACTTTGGTCCGCTGTTTGCCGAAGATTATTCAATGGCATCCAGAGTATCCTGCAACTATTTCATAGAAATCCGAGCCGCGCCAGCAACTATCCACGGAATTCCAGGTAAAGTAATAAATATTCCTTCGAACCAGCGCGTTCCCACACAGTGCCAAAATTTTTATACATGAATACCTCATTCAGAAAAACCTCATTAACCGACCATCAATTTAAAATAAAATTTCATAACTTCAGTTACGCGCTTGAAAGAAAGTCCTTTTACAAAGTATTGCAAAAAATATTGAACCATGTGACTTTTTACTTTGACAACCTAATGGTTTCGCAATTATTATATATTTTATTTCATTGACGCAGAATGGCCCGTTTATTAGTGCCATTAGTTATTTTCGCGGAGGTCGAAAATCGTCGGATCGATATCAGCGTCGGCCCGGAAATCGAGCATTAATATCGGGGACGTTCGCTCGGCAAATAGGATAGCCGATAATATCGTAATCGTGGCATTTGCACGACACCCAAAGGTTTTGGCCCAGGGTCCTGATTCTGGTCACGAACGCTCGGGCGTCGAATCGCTGGACCGAAACAATAGCAAGTAGCCGTCGCCGTTGACGTTATCGTAAATACTTTACCGAGTGGAAATGCTTTCCCAAGCTCCGCGGGCCTGACGAAAATAATTATCAAACCTCCACGCTAGCGATCCCTGCCGGCCACTCTGGGGATTCTTATCTCGCGCTCCTCGACTCGTTAACGAAGATTAATATTCCTGCTAGCTGCCTGCGGTGCGAGCAACAAAGACATATTTCAGTTGGCGTCTGCCTCGATCAAAACATCGTGTGGACGGCAAAGAGAGCCGTCTTTTACAGAGGACACGTCGCTTGGTTTTATACAACCCATGCAATATTTTTTCCACAGTTGAAAACTGATTTTCACGTCAAAATCACGAGTTCTAATATTTAAAATTTTTTACCACTTAGACTGTGAAGATGCATCGGTCACGATTTTTAAATTGTTTATCTGTGCCTGTACTGAAAACATAAAATATGTATTTCGTAAATCTAAGTTTACAAAGTTTGAAACTATGAAATTTATTGAAGAAAGAAGCTATGGACATTGCTCTTACAATGTAAAAATCATTGTAAAAATTTAGAAATTTAAAAATAGACCTTTACTTATTCATTACTGTTTTTATTATTTAAAAAAATATATTACTTGCACATTAGCTAAGAAACCAATCCTTCTAACGTCTGAAAAAAAACTCAAGCAGTTGGGTCGAATTTTGTAAAAGTTATTCGTTGTTAAAAAGTGTACGAATACTTTGTACAATCCACTGTATATATTTTCTACGTTTCCTATTATGTAAGATTGTGATGCACGATTCAATGCTCGGAAAAAGAGATGTTCGTAATCTTTCAAAAATCCTGGTCGGCGAAGGGTCGAGCTAATTACCTCGTTAAGGTGACGTATGAACGGATCAGAAGCCCCGCCAAGGTGCAATAGCTCGAGGAACGAGGGGAGCAAATGGTTTTCAATCTTCGAATCGAGCGATAACAATAATCCCGGCCTAGTCAGCCGCCGCAAGCTCGTTAAACACGGTGACGTTCTTCGATTTTTTTCCCCCATTGAAAGTGGAACCCCGCAACGACGAGAGGCACTCAACCAAGAAAAAGAAGGAGAAGTGAGAATGATGGAGAGAGAGAGGGAGTAAGTTCGGTGTAAAATCTGTTCCTTAATGGAGAATGGAACGGAGCTGTTTGCGTAAATGTCGGAGATCGACCGAAACGCGACAGCTCGTTACGAGGGCTCCTTTTGCCTTTCCGCCTTTTAAATTCTGCCCGAGGATTTCTCCGGCTAAAGAAATAGTTTTTTTCTCCTCGTGAGCGAACGGGTACGCGTATACGCCATCTCGTCCCACGTTGATTCGTGTCCCGCGCGCACAGTCCCTTAATTAAAAGCGGAAATGACGTCTGGACGGTGTATAAAAAGCTAGCCATGAGAGAGAAAGCGGGAGAGGGACCAACTGGTCGTCAACCACGAAATTACACTCAACCGAGTGGATCGTGCCACAGCCCCAGGTTTTCTTCGATCAAATTAGACGAGGAAACTGCGATTTTAATTACTCAAACGCACTGCGTCCATGCGAATCTTTCCGCCATTAGCCGACCTTGTTTTAAATCCTTCTCTTTATTTCTTCTAACCCAGACACGTGTTGTGTCTGACACTGACCTAACCCCTTGTCATACAGTAAATTAGGCTCTCGACGAAAAATTTCAATTTTTTATTAAAAAAATTGGTAAACGAATGACATTCAAAACCAGAATAATTCTTAAAATATATTTTATAAAGGAATATTAATGTATATTAATATAGAATATATTGGGTAATTATTTTGTGTTACATCTAATAATATGAAATCCAACTATTACAATGTGACTGAACATCGTAAAAAATTAGGAGAATTAAATAGAAGCTATCCGAGACCGAGCAAGTGGAATAGGTGGGTGAATAGTCAGACAAGTGAAATAACAAAATCAACCGTGGACCGGCAAACAACGTAAACAGACAAGCGGACCATCTCGGAGCATGAAAAAGCTACTTTAACGAATTTACGTGAGTTTCGGTTGGCAATATTTTTCGATATCGACGACAGTGTCGTAGATATTGGTGGGTCCGATTTCAACGGAGCCACCACGTACATTCGAAACAGCCGTTCAGCTTTGACAGGGATTTAGTATGCAAGGGATCTTTCGATAAGGATGAGCGACGACGAGTACAAAAAAAAGAAAGAATCGGAATAAAATACAGGTAAATTTATCTGTTTTGCGAAAACTGCCGCCGTCTGCCAATACGAGAACGAACCACGCGTGCGATCAAATCTGTGATCGATTCGCGACAGTGCGACCCAGGCTGATCGTTATTTCGTCAAAGTGGATTCGGTGTCCTGTCGTTCTTTTCCTCAAGCGCTTACAAATACTGTATCGCATACGTTTCGGAACGCGAGACAGCATGCGGAACGCGTGCGCGAGCTGCGGCTCGATTACGTCAGCTTTAATTCACGCTCGTCTATCGAAACCACGGCCCACTAATTCTACCGTTTTCTGTCTCCGATTGTCCACTGTTCCCGTTAACGAACCGCCATACTACCAACGCCGGCGCGCACTCTATGTTTCCGTTGTACTTTGCTTCCGCCACCGAAATCCCATTCGGTTATCGCGCGTAGCTTGCGAGGCTCCCGTGTCGCAGATCGTTCCACAATTTTACCGGCCAAATCTCCGCTCGAAATCATCGCGAAAATGACTGTTTAACATCCTTCTCCTGTCAATTTTCCGAAAAATCTTCTTCCAAACTTGTCTCGATTCTCCACTTTTAATAATTTTTTAATAACTTGGTAATTATATAGAAAAGGTCTGCGTACTCCAATTTTGATGAAATTTTAACATGTTATGCAGCAACACATTATGAACAACTTTTCCCTGTTGCAATATAGGCGGGTCGCTTTTTGTTTTTTAGATATTTGTAAAAAAAACTATTGCGAATACTGTATTGAATGCATGCAGGAATATGAAAAATTCAATACAGTATTAGCGACAGTCTTTTACAAATATCTCGTAAACTAAAAGCGACCACCCTATATTGGAAAAGGAAAAAGTTGTTCAGAATGTGTTGCTGCATAACATATTAAAATTTCATCAAAATCGGAGTACGCGAACCTTAAAAAACCTAAAAAATATTTTTGTACCCCCACAAAATTGGATGAGAAGTACATGTTTGTCAACGAGCCTGATCATTGGTCCGCATCAAGAAATACATTATACTAAATAATTATTAACTAACTGTATGTCTCTGTATTTGCGTACATGACTTTTCTCTCCGTTTTGATCGGTAATTCGTCCCGCTGTGCATTGTGCAGCGGAGGCGCATCTGCAAATCCGATTTCTCGGAAACAATGTTCGCGACGCGCGTGTCTATGCGGTTCCTTTATCGCGTTCAGTATGCGGAGCGTTCGGTTCGACGACGTGGATTTCGAAAAATGTCGCGTCCCGCTAATGGATCGAGGGAAGCGCCGGTGCGCGGGCAGCGGGGTTCGTTTCGCATGAAAATTTTCCGTGTACGGTGTTTGCGCGAAATACTCTTATATAAGCGGGACGGGGGATGTCGCGGCGAGAGAGTTTCGCGTTAGTTCGTTTCCACGTTGGCACGCGAGAAAAATCTCGATGTAGGGGGGGGAGCTACACCGTCGACCGAGAATGGGCCACGACGCGTAATTGTCGGCCGCCACAAATGGCGCTCGTTAGTCGGCCACCTGCCACTGTTTACCGGACAAACAAATCGTTTGTACGGGCCCCCGTTTTACCGAGTCCACTCATATTTTATTCCCAATGAACGGACGTTTGTCGCGCGCTCGCGCGACAGGATGCAACGCGGTGCATCGATATCGGGAGGCGCGAACAGATGCGTTTCTGATCATCGATTGGTCCATTGTAACGCAGCACCGGGTACACGCGACGATTCTCTCGCAAATGAATATTTTCGGCCGCGATTAACGTCCAAAATGGAGGGACACACACGCGGCATACAAGAGCCACATATATACGGTCTCTCGTCTCCCATTCGGATCGTTGTTCGTTGTCCGCGATCGTAAACCAAGTTACCCACGGATAAATCGATCGGTTGATTAACTGGCGCGTCGCGTATTCGATTCGATTCGACTCGACACGATTTGAATAAAAGGCGAAAGTAATTCGTGATTCTCGGCTCGATTGAACACCAATCGATCGCGCCGATAAATTTCCACCCACCTCTGTCGTGACGAGCCGCAGCCACTGCTGCTACAGACCAGAAGGAATTCACCCGTTTAAAATTATTTCGAAAGCTATCGATTTGCTCGACGATGAATCGTGTAGACCTTGGAACAATAAATGTATTGATGAGGTTCAAGTTCGATTTGGAAAGGATCACCTGGACCCTTCGAGTTTCACTCCTAAGTGTCTGATCCGTTGCGTGGGCGACTGGAATCTTCAGGGTTTAAGGGCCTTAAGTTTCAAAGAAGATATATTCTAGTTATATTCCAGTATGCTACAGTGTATCATAGTATATTCGAGTACATTCTAGTACAATAGAATTTTCGAATAAATTTCAGCTACACATAGATCTAGCATAAACTCTAAGATCTAATTTCGTCTTCCGTGTTAGCGTGAATTACTTTCTCCTCGATTTCCATAATTTCATTACCACCTGCGACTTGAACGAAGTTTTTCCACCTCTCGCAGAGCATATAGACCGGTTCGAGTAGACTACGATAATCGCCTGTCTTTCTAGACGAGTCTATGGAAGTAGACACTTCGTTCGTTGATTAGAAGATTTGAATATAAATTCAATTCACAATTCTAATCATTGGATAATGACGAATTAAGAAAACACTCTTGTTATTAATGTCTAACACATTTAAAGTAATAATGTTTACACAAGTAAAGATCATGCAGCTGAAGTGTAGAATTGTCTTACTGAAAAAATGGGGTGGAATTCTACAGCATTCGCATCCGTGGTTGCGTTGAAGCACGAAACGCGTTCGCGAAGCTGGTGAACAGCTGGAAACAGGATCTTAGGATGCAAGGTTTATATATGTATATGTTTAGCCATTTAAATTCGGGACACCCTGTATAGTAGGTAGAAGTCCTTTTTGGCTCGGACTCCTGCGCGACTAGGAATCTCCATAATCGTCTGCAATCTATTTATTCCGTTTATTTTTCGCGAGGTCTGCTACTTTGTTTGCCAGAAACCCGTAGAAACGAAGAAGGAAGATCACCGCGTGGCGAAGTAGTCGGAGAAGGTCTCAGCAACCAGGACAAGACGAGAGAGCGTTCACTCATTTAGCGAGATCGAACCGTACGACGCGGAATTTCCCCTAACTCTGTCCTCCACCCGACAGTCACGGTCAATTCGTGGACAAAGAGGGATTAGCATAGGAATTACTTCCGGCCGGACGATGAAGCCCGGGCAAAACCTTCAAAGCCGGAACGAAGGTCGTTCTCGAGGACCGAGGAACCCGAGGACCGAGTGCACTATATTTCTAGGGACGGAAATTGGCACGCGCTGTCGAACCATCCGGGATCGAGGGGGACAAAGGGGCACGAGGAACGAGTCACTCCATATTATTCCAATTCCTTCGGTCGACCCCACCCCTCCCCACTCCCGACACGCTAAGAGATTCGTCGAACCCTGTCGGCTCAATCTTCCCCCATAGAAACCGATCGGAAAGCTTTCTGAAATTGTTTTACGATACCGTACAACCCCTGTTTGAGGATCAATGCTCCATAACACTACAGATTTTGTTTCTATTAAAGGATTCACCAAATGATTCCGGACTACGTCCGGATAAGATCAGGCTCGTGTGTGGCATTCTTGTTTCCTTGAAAGACCTTGAATGACCTTCGTAATATGTCATTGTATTCGTCTCGAAACGGTTTATTAAAATATAAACAAAAAAAGAATCATAATATTCCATTCGAAAATATATGACCTCCAGACGACTTTCATCCATACAGACTTCACAAAGTCGGTTTAGACAAAATAGACTTGATTGTATTCCTTGTATTCTATTGTATCTGCTATCTTCTATACAATATCTATCTTATACTTTTTAATTAGCCTAAATATGAAGTCATTAGGTTGTTCCATTAAATTTCGTCGTATCTGATAGGAAATCGAAGGAACAGGGAGGTTAGGTCGTCGAGGTGGAAATCGCTTCCGGCGAGTCCGTCTGGTTTTAACGAGGAATATAATAGAAGTCGAAGCGACAACGGGTCTCGAGCACGCGAAAACGGGTTGCGAGAATAAACTCTATTAGAACCTGGATGTCATTTAATGAAAGAGAGAAACAGAATGATAGGCAGCGAGAAAAGGAAGAGGGAGAGAGTGAGAATGAGAAAGTCCAATAGAAGTGGAGAGATCGGCGCAAGATTTTAAACGTGGAGCCGAGAGAACGGAAACAGCAGAAACAGCGCCGGGTGAGTCTCGGGGTTGGACCGTGAGAATCCCGACGGCAAAGACGGAGAGGGGTAGAAGGGTGGATCAAGAAGAAGCACCGGGGAATATTAACGTCGCGATGGCGGCACGTTAATATTCCTTGCTTTATATCGAATCCGGCGAAAGACAAAGTGAAAAAGTTTCAGAATGCAAGTGGCGCCACTTCCGCTCCAACCCCCTGCGTCGCGCGCTTCCCTTTATCAGAGATCCGGTCCTAGCCGTCGAGACGAATCGAATTAACGGAGCCTCCGCGACGATACGATAATTAGTATCGCTTTAATGACGCTCCTGAAATGGCTGCTGCGAATAATCCTGTTTCCAAACACAGGGTTCGACGGAACAATCCCTGAACGTCCTTGAATATCCTTGAAATCGCAACTATAGATTCTTCTATGTGTGAACTGAATTTTAGTAAGTTTGCAAATTACCATCAATTATCACAATATTTTCCTGGTTGCAGTTTTAGCAAGATAGATGTTTCCTGGGTTATTATTTTCTCAGGTTTCTCTATAGACTATATTAATTAGTGCTTGTTCAAAGTGACTGAACAAGAATCTTTGATATTGAAGCGAAACTTGTAACTAAATTTGCAATTGAACTCTCCTTGTAAAGGACCAATTTAGTGCATCAATTGCAAAAACAGGGAGGAATTGTGTGTGTTCATTACATAATTTTAATAAGTAAAAGAACAATCTAATAGAACGTGTAAATTCTCCCAGTATTTTTATCGTTTCATGTTTCATTTACTCGTTTTTTTAACATATCTGACAAAATCTGTAGTCTAATAATAACGAAAAATCCGTAAAATTGCCATCTAGCTTACAAGATCGCCTGAACTCGTCTTTTCTTCCAACTCCGGCGGTATTCCGAGTCCCAAAAAAAGTTTCGCTGCGTATTTAATCAGAAAATACGATCGAACCGCGTTTCCCAGTGTCGTAGAAAATGCAAAGCCTCTGGAAAAACAGGCAGAGCAGCTTGTTATTCTTCGTTCTTCCGTCGGAGCATTTTATTCGGGGTTCCAGGCGGAGCGTGTTTTGAAAATTCACCGGACGAATAGCTCCTCGGCACATTCTCGGCCCGCTTTTACACCGTTCGGGCAACGTCCCTCATCAGCATCCTGCAATCCGGTATTTCCATTCCTCGGTTAACCGTGGCTGGTCTCGCAATGTCTCTTGGTCCTTGCATTTCCGCTTAGCCAGCTATTTGCCGACGCCTCGCGAGAGATTTTCTCGTTTGTTGGCTCGATACCTTCGCCCCTCCTCTCTTGCACAGTGAACTAGAAACCTGCTTCTCGTGGCCGAAATAAGAATTCTTCAAGTTTCATATTTGCAACTAATTTTCGTCGCCTAATGATAATTGTTAACAAATTAAGGTAATCCTCGACCTTGACATATGTTGTCAAGGACAACATTTTGAACAATTCTTGTCAGTACAACTACCCGGTGCTCGGTCTTAGTTTTCGAAATAATTGCAAAAAACTTTATTAAATACTGTATTGAATTTTAGCAATAGTTTTTTGCAATTATCTCGAAAACTAAAACCGAGCAACGGATAGTTGTAATGACAAAAGTTGTTCACAATGTTGTCCTTGAAAACATATGTCAAGGACAAGGTCATTAAAACATTCTTTCGATAAAACACAAGTCTGAAAATTGGTTCGTACATAATAAAAATTGTCTGCTCGGATTGCAAGAAACTAGAGCCAAAGAGGCATCCGATCCTCGCTCCAATCACTTTAATAAGCTAAAAATAATAAATTGCCACTGTTAAATCATTTTATCTTTCTTACCGTTTGCGGCTTTTTGCAATAAATGCATAAAATCTGTCTAATTGGCTTGAACCTTGAAATAACGCTGAAATAATTTCCAGTACAAAAAACGGGTTTCCGGGGTGTGCTATAAGGCCTCTCTGTTCCATTCTGTTTCTGTCTTCTTCGTCGCCTTTTCCTCAGATTTTCCTCTCCCTCCGTTGTCAACGTCTGAATCGTGCTCTGGGAAATTCTAGGGCGACGGAGGAGCGCCTTGATATTAAAGACCCGCCATAAATTATAAGGCTTTGTGTTTGAAGCGTCTCCTTATTTACTCGTTTTGTTCGTTTGCACGGCCCACCTGCCGACAGTATTCGCGAATTCTCCGTACTCCTTCACGACCCGATTCCGTATCGAACTATTTAAATTGGAAATAATAACCGAGAACCTTTCAACGGGTCACCGTTCCCGTCCGATGTTAGCCGAGAGAAATAATGGCCGGCTTTGCGGGCGCAGAGTCTTCACAACACTTTTAATGGACGTTGAAATACCACTCAGCGATGTTTCATGCGAGCTGCTCCCGGGATTCTGGATCATCTTTGCGTTCCTGTTTTCTTTGTGGATATGGGAGACGGATTTAGTATTTCATTACAGATTGTCATGGAGCTGGTCTTTGCAGAAATTTCATTAAAGTGTGAGAATGTAGAGAATTCACCCTGCGAAATAAAATCAAATAGAATGTTGTTCGTTCTTTCTCACAGAGTTGCAGTTGTTCAAACATCGACGATTTTTTGGACAGAGGACCTGCTTTCAACTAAAAACATTTTTAATAAAAAATCCAATTGATTACATTGAAACTAGAATTTTTATCAGCTCACTATCGTACGATCTTTTTGCAGAGTCAACTTTAATGCAATGTTCAATAGTGATTTTTCAATTTCCAGAAAAGCTATTCTGCAAACTTAGAACTCTTTAAAATACCGCTGAAATTCTCGTTTCGCTGGTTTTAAACATTTCCATTACGAATGCACAAACATCGGTCGTTCAAACATTAATCCGTAGCACCCGGAGAGATTTTCTCTGGAACGAAATTTTTTATTGAGATTTCTTAGCTGTTTTATTACATATATATTAATTACATATTACATGTCTGCCCATAAATTTTTAATTCAGTGCACCAGGTTTGTTTGTAAAGGGAGTATTGAGAGGAGTGGAAATATTCTAGAAAATCTTCTGTTTGTACAAATTTTTCTCTATGATTACTTGCACTTTTCCTGTCTCTTCCGAAGGGACGTTCAAGTGTTTGCTACGTCTGCGATGTCCCTTTACTGGGGACAGTCGAGCTTGATTAATTACTATCTGCCTTATGGATTGTTGCGCAAATATATTTCACAGAATTAATATTTGGACGCTCTAAAACTAACTTTTTAAATATTGTACTATATTAATTGAACTTTTTTGGGAAGCTGGAGCAATTAAACATAATCTGAAAAATTTATCAAAATCGGTCGACGTTACAATGAGTTACAAACGTATTTATTATTTAATAAAATTGTATTCAAATTATAAAGATTGTACCCCCGATTTGAACTTCAAGATAATTAATTAGTGATATTCAAAAAGTTAAAAATAAATATTTAAATAAATTAAAAATAGAAAGACGTTATAATTAAGAATTATATCTTGTCAAATTTTCAAAAATTTCATTGCATTTTTATATACCTCAAGAATATCCTTAAACTGTTAGAATCAACTTGTCTTGGCTGGCGTGTCTGACTATGGCTAACCAATACTACTTCTCATGAATACTAGATTCTCATTCTAAAAAAGAAAATATTATTCAGGTATTGTTTTCAATTTTTACAATATAGAAGCATTCCCTGTTAGTTTGTATGACCTGTCCTAACCAAATCTGACCGACGCCTCATACGAAACCCATTATTAAACCATTGATGGTAAATGTGTTGCCAACGAAAGCCTTTGATCGACGTAGGTCTTGTACCGCGGTCATTCGCTCGTGTGACGGCATTCGCACAGGAATATCAAAATCGTGTTAGCACGGGAAGGGGTGGGCGAAGGGCGAATAAAGATAGCTGCGAAGGGCAGGGTCGATAAAAAGGAAGGAGAAACCAGCTGGAACAGTACAAGGAAAAAAAAGGCTGTCCGCGTTTCGACGCAATCATTTTTACGACGCCTCTAAAGCAGACTTGCCAACTCACCGCGTTCGCCCGATATAAATTTAAATTATGCCTGGTGGAACCAAGTCTCTCTCTCTCTCTCTCTGTTTCTCTCTTTCACTCTTAGTCTCTCTGCCTCGATCGTCCGCGCTGGGTCAAGAGAACTGCTGCACAGGCAGCGAGCGCGAATAATCGAATCCATAAAGTCAGCAACGTAGCCTGCTTTATGTTCCCTGTCGACCCGTCTGCCTTCTTCCTCTGTCCTTTATTGTCGGCTGCCCCCACCGCTCCCAGCCTCTCTTCATCCTTGTCTCGTGTCCAACATAGAGTATTCATTTTACATGTAAAGGAAAATTGTTTTGAGATCTTTTAATCTCGCCACCACGAGGATTCCGGCACTAGGTGGGAAAATGATGTGTGCCAATTTTAATGATTTCGTGTCGTTTTCATAAATAATTATATTTTATGTGTCACTTCCAAAAATGTATAGAGAAATTATAGAATACTCTAGTTCATAATTCCAATAATCCTCAAACGATAAACTTGATCGATTGTGGTAGGTCTAGTGTTAAAGTGTTACCTGTCGGCTGGTTAATAGTCTCGTGAAAATACGCGTCGCTCGAGGGCTGCTGCGTTCATTTCGCAGCAAAGGATTTTAAGGACGTCGTGCCGTCGAAGGATAAAAGATTGTCGAAAGAAGAACACAGAAACAGGCGGCGTCTCTCGCGAGTTTTAGCGGATTCGAGCGCAAAGAACCGTCGTCAATTAAGCAAACAGGTCCTCGGGAAAGAAAGGTCTTAATTATTTAAGCACGGAAAGATGCGGCTAAACTATGATAATCTTGTTTACCCGGCGGCCCCGTCTTTTCGCGAAATAATGTCGGACGGAAAAGAAGAAGAATAAGTAGTAGAGGGGAGAGTAGGGGGGCAGGGGAGCGGTTCTTGCACGGTGATTGCAAAGGGAGGAAGCTCGCGAGGAAAAGGGGAAAAAATAGTTAATTAAGGCTCCGTTTCTTGATACGCGATAGCCGGTCGGTGTGCCTCTCCACCCTCTCCCCCTCCCCCTTTGGAAAACGAGCTTCGTTAAATCCTTCTCGGGCTCGCCGTTACGAAAGCTCGGTGAATGCCGGGCCAGCAACGGCATTCACCGACGAAGAAACCGTGTGCCGGGTGGTCATTACTTTCCAATGACAGGAAATCCTTCGAAATGCCCCACAGTCAGACCTGTGCAGATCGAGAGCCGCTTTTAATACTCCGGCCTCTCGTGGCTGATTAAAGCATAAAGTCGCCGTTCCGGGTTAATCGGGAACAAGAATTCGAGAACTCTCTTTTTCCGCGGTGACGCCTCAAGAAAATCATTCAATCGTCCATTCATTGAAAAAAAAGGTTTTGTATTATCCTCTATTACCCTAGCACAGATTTCAATGGTCTGGATAATTGTGCTGATCTCAGTGTTCTGGAGGAAGCATTTACTTATTATTAAAGCGTCAGATATATTTTATAGTATCATTAAGAAACACATTTTATAGATCTGTGTCCAATCGGTCAACATTACAGAAATTCCACAATCATCTTTTAAAGTCTCTTAAAGCAGACCTTGAAAACATTGAATCAGCCGTCGCCACCAATTGATAGACAAACATACTCGTATCTGTTTGTTAGGTTTGCAGTCGATTCAAAGGCTAGATCATTATGTCGAACTTCACAGAGCCTGCTGGTGGCGTAGACAATTCTCCAGCTAGCAAAGGCTTGAAATGCCTTGTCCCCTATGAGCAGTTATCCTCAAACAGCGGATACCTCAAGGATAGGAGAGGGACGAAGAGAGAGAGAGAGAGGGGTGGTTGAGTAGGGGAATGAGGAGTTCTAAGTTCGGCCGTGTAATCAGGGGAACGATCGAATTATAGTTGCTCGGCGGAAGCTGATTGCTCGACCACAGGTCATTATCACGGGCACGTGTGCGCGACTATCCGAACGGCTGGGCGCCGGGACGGACCTTTAATTGTTGGCCAGCAATTAAACGTTTCCTTTCGCGGAACGATAGTTCCTGCGCTGGGCGAGGATAAATAAATGGGATGCGGATGGAGAGCCTCAGCTCGGGCTATGTTCGGGCTCCGTTCGGACCCGGCGCAGTTGCTGGAAAGAGAAGAGGAGAGAGCGCAGGTATCGCGTGCAGCTTCGCGTGCATCGCGCGCGCAGGAGTTTAATTTCGACAAATTGTTCCACGTACGTTCGTACATACAGACCACAGTCTGTTCTCAGGGTTTGCTCTCTCGTTCTCTCTCTCCTGTGTGCGTCTAACGCTACCTTTCTCTCTTCAGCTTTCTCTCGCGAACCTTTTATCGATCAGGAGCTCGCCGAAGCTTTTTGCCGCACTCGGAGTAATTACAATTAGAGACCGAGCGTCGCTGCAGCACTCGACTTCTGCTTCGATTCCCGTAACAGCCTCGAACTTTAAGAAAGGATAATGAGTAGCGTCGGGGCAATCGATGGCCGACAGACTCTCGACGACGCACGGTCAGCCATTCGCTCCAATAGTCTGGGAGAAACTAGCCTAACGCTGCTTCTAGGGTCAAGGGCATAGTATGGTAGGCTGTTGGATTTTTATTAATTTCAATATCCGGAGATTACAAATTAATATTAATATTTAAAAGTGCGGAATGATCTTGAATTTTTGCAGAGAAATTATTTTTCCAAATTTTATATGTTAAGTATATTAATTATATTTTATTTTTTGACATGGAAGGTAACTGGAACTATATAATCTACAGTGGTTTCATTTTTACAAATTCAATTATATATTTCTTGATAACGGTCTTCAACTAGACCGAAATAAAATAATGTTCGCGATAAAGTACCTCCGAGTGCAAAAGAGTTAAAATTAATTTCGTTGTTCATAAATACTAGGACCGAAGTTCGCTGTGTAAAGAAGCATGATATTTTAATTAGTATTGTGCAACCTGTGCTGGATTTTTAAAATTGTTCTAACGAAAGTATGCATGTTGGTGCATGCGAATTTTATTTACAGAATTATTCCGTCCACGTTCTGTCTACACTGTTGTTTTATTAAAACCCGGAGAAGTTGAAAAAATTATTTCTTTCAGCGAACTCTCCCCGTCTTTGTTGTTTCAGAGTTAATTCTTACTCGTTACAGAAAAAGAACAATTAATTTTGTAATGTATAATCTTGTAAAAATTTTCTCGCAGTATCAACAACTTTCCACGCAAGTTTTTTTGAACTCTAAAACATTTCCATGAAGTAAACCAAATTTAATGTTATATATTATTATATTTATATTATATTTATATATTATATATTATTATATATTACTAAATCAATTGTTCTGATAACAGATATCTTGTTGGGATCCGAAGATTCAAATTTTCAATTGTCATTTTCCAAAAAAATATCATCAAGAATATAATCATTTAAGATTATTTGTTACGTTACACATTAATAGAGTTCCATCACGCAATGAAACAGTTCGAAACCATCTCGACCACAGTTTACGTTCCACGAATAAAATTGAAAAGCAGCTGTATCAGAGAAAGTCACCGTTTTCCTCTCGCGAAGAAACTCCACCGGGAAATCTCTATTTTCCAGAGCCCACGGGTCTGTCCATCCTGATCGTTGTCTTACAGGAAGTATCAAGGCTAGCTCACTGACCGTGGAATTGCCGTGGTGCTCGATACGCTCGCATGCCTCCTAATTACCCTAACTCTCTCCTCCACCTTACTCTCCATCCTCCTCTTTAACGAGTGGCAACGATAACTTCTAATTGAATCCGGAACCTCGTTGTGTCGAGCGATCGCTTATCGATCTACAGACCAGAGCAGACTTACATGAACAATGCTGTAACACACAATGAACCAAAATCGCCTAACCAAGATAACACTGAACACGAAGGTGGTAGCTTCAATTCTTATCAAAATTAGTTTTGTCAATCCTTGTTTCTCCAGAACGTTAATTAATTAATACCTCGTATTGAATTTTAAAATTTTGACCTTTTCTATATAATTAACAAAGATTATTTCTATTTATTGCGTATCAATTCATCTTAATTCTGTTGCATTTCAAGGAAATGTCTGAGAAAAGTCCAACTCTGCTCAACTTTCTCAGACTTCTAATTGAATCCGGAACGGTAGCTTCAATTCTTATAAAAATTGACATCCTTGTTTCTCAAGAACATTAATTAATTACTACCTCGTATCTGATTGCAGGAGGAATTCAAAATTCTGACGAAAATGGTGACTGTGAAGGCATCCAGTTGCGAGGATGTCCAGTCAGCCTAGTTAACGCCGCGGCAAGGAGATTAAGGATTTTTATTAGGAAATTCGAAAGACGATGAAGAACGTTATGGCGACGTTAGGCGCGCGTGTGGAGGTTAGGGGGTGGTTCGGCGAGATTTAGCCCGGTACGATATCAGGTAATTTCGCGTTTGCTCCGAGAGTCGTTTCGGGGAAACGGACACGGACATGGACGAGGGGCCGCGCTCGTTCGAGCGGCTCAATTTCGCTAAGTAAGTAAAAGGATCCAGTGTGAAGGAGTAATAACGTTTACCTTCCCGGCCTCGAGAAATCTTCTTCTTCTTCTTCCTCTTTACCCAGGTTCGCGCGCTTTCGTCTTTCTCCTGGAGAGAGAGAGAAAGTTGGTTCAGAGGTCGAATATACGAGCATTCGGGCGTACAGCCCGCGGATTTCATCACCCTCGGCTTCATCTTCCGGCCGGATGACTTGGCCTGCCATTAATTTTCGTAAACCCCGGCATCCCGCCGCGCCAATAAAGCGCAAATTCCCCGATTCACGGTGGATTGTCGTGAAAATAATTGCTCGATTATCAACCAGCCGCGATAGAACCTTTTCTTCCCTTGATACATACGCCAGCGCCCGCTTGGCTTCCATTCTCATTGTTCGCGGGCCACGCACTCGGCCTCGAACAAATATTAGCCTGTCCCGAAAGTACGTCTCGAACGTTTATACCTGTGCTGTCCAGTCAGAATTGTTTTTCACTAATCGCTACTGTTGAACCTTTCGTTTATTTTTTTTTTTTTTTGCTGATGGCCTTGAGTGACCTTCAATGACCTCCATAACTATATCTTGAAACACACTATCAGAATGTGAATAGAAATAATATTTTATTATTTTATTATTGATAGCTTACTATTCAGAAGTTGCAAATGAATCGTGGCTAAAACTGTCCATAAAAAAATATGTTACTGTGTTTCAGCTTTAATGTTAATATATGTCATCGTTTTATTTGATTTTTATTGAAAGTTTTTTGATTTTCAGACAAAATTTATCGGATTACCCCACTGTGCGGCTTAACACCATCATCGGATCGGTTTTGGGACCGCTAATAAGCGAGGAGATTCGCAATTGTCGGTCGCGCGACACAGATAACACAGATAACACAGATAACGCGGATGGCACGGATAATATGGTTTCTCTTAAGGGTGGGGGAATCGATGTAGCGATCATTGGCCGGAGATAGCAGCCGAGCATGTTCACTACGGCCGGCAACTTAATATCGAAAGCTTCGCTGGGAGCCAGAGTTACACCGCAAGAGACTATTTGAGGACGGCCGATGTCGTGTTTCGACGTACTAACTCTGTTTAAGCGCGCTTACTCGAAATCTTCGACTACCGTGCTCTCACCCCTGGCCCGATTCCCTCCTGCATCGCTATTATCCCTTCGAAACGCGCCGCAGTTATCGGCCACCCTTCATCGACCGACCAAAAACTCGATTTCGGTGTCCCGCCGAACATTTTCCCACCCTCAACCCCTTATGATCATAAACTAACGTGTGCGATAGCAACCTTGCTATTTTATTAGGTCATTGCGGAAGTCCTGATATGTTTCTAATTGATGGTGTTATTCCCGTAACAGGGGAATTGCATCGAACAAATGCACGACCTCGGTGTTTCTGCCAAGTTAGATGGATTAATTTACTGGACGATATAATAATGAAAATTTAAAAATGAAATTGGTAATTATATAGAAAAGGTCTGCGCACTCCGATTTTCATGAAATTTTAATATGTTATGGAGCAACACATTCTGGATAACTTTTTCCTTTTGCAATATAGGGGGGTTGATGTAGTTTTCGAGATATTTGCAAAAAACTATCGCTAATACTGTATCGAATGCATGCAGGAATACGAAAAATTCAATACAGAATTAGCGATAGTCTTTTGCAAATATCTGGAAAACTAAAAGCGACCTCTTTATATTGGAAAAGGAAAAAGTTGTTCAAAATGTCGAAATCTATAACACATTAAAATTTCATCAAAATCGGAGTACGCAGACTCCGCCGAGGACAATTTTAAAAAGTGTTCTGCATATTAACTGTATATTTGTAATTATAAATAGAACTAATTTATTTATGTCAGTGATTGAAGAATAAACAGTTATAGAACATAAGGATTAATGACAGGCAAATATGTTATCGATTTGAAAAATTCTCGGCACTAGAGCATCTAAAAAACTATATGGGTCAGCTTTTCTGAAGGATTCCGATCCCGCGGATCGCCCGAAGCGAAATTCCCTCTTTCCCGGTGGCGGCAATCGGATTCGCAGTGTTCCACGGGTGCGGCGAGGTGAATACGATACACCTGGGGAGATTGATCGGGCTTAATAGTCCGTGCAAAATATTAAGAGCTTCATTAGTAGAGAGAAGTTCCGCGTCTCTGCGCTCGTTATTGGTTTATATTTCCGCGAACGCTGGAAGTCCATTAGAGGACTGAGAAAATTCCGCGCGTAATACAGCCCCTCCGGGCAACTCGGGCTCGTTCGAGCTAAAACGCGGAGCGCACGAACGCTCTCGCGAGCTCATCCCTGCGATTTACGCTTCTTGATAAAATGATATGTGTGCGATCTTTAATTTCTCGAAGACTGCATTCTTCGGATTATATTAATTTCATTTATCCAAGGTTCGCGATACGGATATTTTCCTACGGCTGAGATAAACTCTTTTTCCCTTCAGTTCTTTATAACTGGTCTGCGGATTTTGTGTATTTATCATAAAAACGTGTAGTTGAAAGCAGTAGATTAAAAGTATTTCAGAATATCAATTTGTCAGAATATCAGTCTGTTAAAATCAATAAATCTATCTCATCCGTGCTCTTTAAATAAAAATACACCATACAAAATTAGAATATTCTTTAAAAAAGCTTTTAAGTCTCGAAAACAAATTCGAAAGACTCAAAACAATAATGCAATTAAAACCAATGTCCTATGGCAAAGCATTGTGATCAAAAATTTAAACTAAAATAGGTGCATAAAATTCCCAAACAACATTCTATAAATGTTTTTGGTGTGTTTAAACTGATAAAAGAGTTTTCGAATAAAGATTCTTACACACACATACTCATTGCATAATTTCATCCAGTCGAGTCTCTGTTAGATGCTGACACGTCGTCGCTTGAAAACAACTCCCACGGTTCGATTCGAACGAAATGATATCCGAACTCGCGATCAAACCTAATCGCCGCCAGTTGTTTTCGAAAGTATTATGGGGAGACGTCGCGTCGCGTCGAGTTTCGGGGGCGCCGTTCCCTCGCCGACGCCCGGCCGAAAACTTTTCCCTCGGACCGCGAAATATCGGCAGTTGCTAATTATCGTTAAGCGGGACTCGCGCGTGTTTTTGTCAGCTGCGTCGTTCGAACGAGTCGAACCTGATAACTCGTCGAAACAATTAATCGTGAACCAGAGACGAAGTCGACGGGGATCGACAAACGGGTCACGATCACTATGTTTGCGCGGTCTGCGTAATTCAACTGTCGACGACGAGGTGTGCTGGTTGCACCACTAGCCCAAAGCCTCAATTTTTTAATATATTGTTTAAACAGAAAACTTATGTTAAAATTTTCTTGCACGACTGCATTTTTCATTAGAAAATACATATTTTTAAAAAGTTGAATTTTTTCAACCACGAGTTTCCGAGATATATTAAAACATATGGTTTTGACCTACAACTTTGAGGGCTGTTTTCATCCCTCCAGAGTGGATGGTTGCCGATAAAAAAAATGTGTCAAATACTTTTCAAAGCAATTTATCAAATTCAAATTGTAACGTTTCGATCTATGTTCAGATTAATTTTATAAACTTTTATAAACAAATGTACGATCGATAGAAAATAACATTAATCATTTGAAATTATTCTATTTTTGAAATGCCGCATTATTTAAAAAATTCTATTTTGTTGACGGAATATGTTGATCACAATGCTGTTTTCTAAAGCCAATAAGTTTTATTAGGAAAAAAGTGTACGAATTGTTGAAGAACCAGATAGTGGTAAAAGACGAGGACTGCAGAATAATGCATCCCCTAAACGGGAAGTTGTAAGTAGAAAGGGGTATCAAGCTGCCGCGTTTTATTTACGCGTCGAATTACCGGGAACGAGAGCACGGGCTAGAGAAAAGATGAGGGAAGAGGAGAAAAACCGATGGCGGGAGGGTAAAGGGCGCGCGAAACGTGACAACTGCGATGGAAAGATAAGAACTCGTAGGGTGTAAGAGAGCCGGGGAACGAGTACGCGGTCACGAGTGCGAGAAATATGAAATCTTACGGTGTCGCTTGGCGCGCACCACCTTCGCCGAGAGTCACGTCTAACCTCGGAAAAGCTTTTCTCTCCTGAAACCTGTTCTTTAGAATCGCGTTGAAGATTCATGACACGGTCCCCTAAACATCCTATCTCTGGATCATAAATTCGAATCGAGGATCTTGATACCCCAGGCTTTCTTTGCACTAAAAATAACGCCTGGTGTGTACGCCACTCCCAGTTCAACCATTGCCTGTGATCATTGCAAATCACGTATTTATCTACATTGTTAGTCTGTCAAACTAATCATGTTTTCACGACCACCTGAATTCTATTTTTCAATTCTATTTTCAGAAAACATTCACAATTTAGAAGTATAAATTATTGAAGTGAAACTTCTTAACGCGCGCTGGATCTTAATTTGCTTCTACACATTACTGGACTGCAAGAAGTTTCACTTCTGCTGCGCGTGTTATATAGAATCATTGAATTATTATGAAACAACAAAATAACATAATCATTCATTTATTATTACAATCTAATAAAGGAAATTCAATACAGTATTAGTACACAAGTTGTTCAGAATGATGACCTTGACAATATATTTAAAGGTCATCAAAATCGTTGAGGAGGACCTCGAAGTAAATAAATACTAATATGAGCCAATGTATAAAAAACGTATAAACATTTTGTTTACACTACGCGACACGGTATTACCTGCGCAACAAACCACCAGTGGAGGTTACGTTAATAGAGCGTCGATATTAATTATTTACTAGTCTGTTCACTTTTCGGTCAGCCGTATATTTTCGCGTCTACTGTTATGCACGCTAAAGAGGGGTAGGGGAATGACGACAATGGCGCATTCGCGCGACGCCATTCCACTTTGAAACAACGAACGTCAAACGATACTATCATTAATCCCCCTTCTATGGCATAGTGTTTGCTGATCGTGCATTCTCCGCTCAGAGAGAAGCGGGGGGGTTAGTGCGACGGTGAATTCCTGTTGCCTTGCTCGGAACGAGACACAAAACCGGGGCCCAGACGGACCGGTAATCCGTCTAGTTGACAAAACTGTTCCACATGAGCACAGACACGGCTAGCTCGAACAGTCGGATAAACTTCCAAGGCATATTAATGTAACTGCCGATGCGAGAAGCCTGGGCATCGTGTTTTTTTATTCGGAGCGCGCGCGTCTTTCGTAAATACCTTGCCCGTGTTTCTTCTTGTTTCTTTCGTTTCCACTGATCTCGTCGTGTTTACCGATCCTCCATTTCCTACGGCGCACAGAGTAACGCAAACATTCCGTATTGTCTGATGACGATAACGACCGCGTATATTTAAACAGTATTACACGGCTTTCCCTCATCGCCTTCCTTTTCCATCCGCTGCCATGAGCGAGACCGATTTGCAAGCTTTTCGAACAGACCAATGCGACAATCGAGAAATTGCTGCAGAAACTGTTTCACCGGTCCAAACCTTTCGGCTGCATTTTTAGAAAATCATAGAAAAATTCACTGTGCTGAAATTGTATACTCTGAATGTGCCACGATCGTGAAATAGCACAATTAAGGTTTTGAAAATCAGAAAATGCGGGCACGTTTTCAATCACTGATCCGAACGATTTTCGCGAAATTATTCATTATTTAAAAGTATAAGTTATAACTTTATGGAATTAAAACTGATGGGAAATGAAAAGGTGCTTATCGAAAAATGATACACAACAAAATAACATAAGCATTTATTCTTTTATAACAAAATGAGTAACACAGGTATACAATATACAACATATACATAAAAGTTTAATTGTTCAGAATAATGAACTTGACAAAATATTTCAAGGTCATGAAAATCGGTGAGGAAGCCCCTAAAGTAAATAATTAGCATGCTTTTTTACAAGGAAAGTGTGCAATAAAATGCAGGAGGTTTTTTAGTAAAGTTATTCGAAGAAATAGATTTTGGTCTAATTCCTTAGGAGCATTTTCATTTTGCATAAAACTCGATGGTTTAGCGAGGTTGATTTTTCGCGGATTTTGGCGCTGGCGATCTGAGCCGGATTAAGCATCGACAGGTCGAGAGAACGAGAAACGACGCGACGCGCTCGAAACTCATTCGTCTGATTGCTCCGAGTTTTGAGCCGAGCGGTGGCGGGTACCCCGTAAATCTGATTCCGAATCCATTTTTCGCGATTGATGCAATGCAAATCTACTGAGAAACGATTCGCGCAGCCGTTACACGAGAAAAACTCGATCGTATAACACTCGAGCCGTAATATTTCTTCGCCGGCCCGTAAAATATCACAATCCCCGCCGCTTCGGAACGCTGTTCGAATAAACCTTTTCCCGTTTAAGGGCAGACAAAGGGGATGGATATCGGTTAACGCGTAATCGAAACCCTCGGCTCTCGTTCTTCTAACAAATCATTATAAACGCGCCATACGTCTGCCCTCGCTTTGTTTTTAAAGTATATGCCCGGGAAACCCGCACCCGAACCCACCCTCCGCGAACATGTGTTCCTTTCATTCAGAATTTTACCTTTTGCCGTTTCGACGAGTTTAAACATTTTCATCGGACTGTTCAATTTTTTCGAATGTACTGTTTTTTCCTCTGGTTCAATGAAGATGAAATAATATTCCGGTATTTGTTCGCGATGATCCTTTCGCCGGATGTATTTGAAAAAAATTATTATAGACTATCACGGGTGCAATGGAAATCGCTCATTTCAATACTTTCAGCTTGCTATTATTACAAAAACCATCGAGTGGCTTTTCGGAGGAAATTAATGAAAAAAATTTATAAAGCGGTCACTTTCAGCCGGTCAACTGTTCGATTCAGTCTCGATGCCTATGAAATGTCAATTTCACCAGCTCGTGAAACTGTTTCGGCAAAATATAAAAATGAATTGAAATGTAAAATTGTATGACACGGCAAAAAAAATGGTGAAAAATTTGTAGCTAATGAAAGCAATATTTAGGGTAGTTAAAGCGAAGCTGATTAAATTTAAATTTCTTCAATCTGGATAATAGATTTCATTGTTCAAGCGATTTTTATTAATCAAATTAATGTAGGCGCATGGAGAGAATTCTATGTATCTGGTTATTCGCTGAAAAATCGACTGTTTCCACCAAATGGTGGAGCACCGGCAAACTTTCTGTACAAATAACCCCAGGATTTAGTCGTCGAAAATCGTCCGGAAGAATAGCCATTGTTATCCCGACCGACAATGTTAAACATTAGTCCCGATTACTGGTTAATGCGCTCGGTAATGATTCGCTGGTTCCGAAAAAGCGAAAGGCAGTCTAGCGTGCTGTGTTCCAGAGTCCGGGACGGGGATTGGGGGCAGAGGGGGTAGCGATGAGCGTCTCGCATAATTCGCCTCTGAACGGTTCATTAATCGAGGTAATTCTGATCAATACCGTATCAACGGCGAGAGTGTATCGTTAATCATCCTTTCTACGGAATATCGAATAGAACCGGGACCGCCCATTTATTATCGGTCGGCCCATTATTCTACGTAATAATCGAGTAAATACATCGGGCAACAAACCATATCCGTCGTCGCGGACATGCATCTAGTGTCAATATCGATAAGTCGGTAGCCGTCGAGTTATTAATTGATGAGAAAATTTCAGCGCCTCGCGGATCCCGTCGAAACTTTTGCAAAAGAGAGAGAGAGAGAAGAGAGGATCGAGGACGCTCTGTAAAAATGCCCAGGGAATTCAATACTTTTACGCCGTTAGACGTTCGACGGGAAGTTCGCGAACTTCGGGACCGAAGTTTCCGCGCGTTCCTTTAAAAAGACGAGTTACTCTCTCTTTCTCGTGTCCTCTGCACCCCTCTTTCTCTCTCTCTTCGGCGGCGCTAATGCTTCTGGTGGACGTACATATTTATTATTCGAGCGCCAAGATGAAGACTCGCCTCCATAGTATTCTTTGTGCGCCTCTCGCCTGCACGGATTTACTTTCTTTCGCTCCCAGCCGCCCCTCTCCGTTACTCCACCCCTCGATAGCTCTGACACGCCGATGGAAATCCCTCGACAAACTTTCGAGACGATACTCTCTTCTCTTCCACTTTGTCCCTCTCTCTCTCTTTCGCGAACTATCTCCCCGCACCTCTCTCGCGCGCTTTTACTCTTTCTCTAGCCAGCAGCCTTTCTAAAAACTTGGGTCGCCCGTTCGTGAACTGCTTGCGAATCCCGACTTTGGCCAAAGTCCGATTGATCTTCGAAGGCTTTCAACGCCGACGAAATTGTTTCGCAATTCCCCGATCGACTCCTCTTATATTTCCGAAATTATCGCGGGAATCTTTCGCTTCTGCCGCAATTTGTTCGCTGGGAAATGCCCCGCGGTTCGCGGCAATGCTCTCGGCAGGGCAGCGAACTTTTCAGATTCGATTCTGATAGTTTCTGGTCTTTTATTGATCGAGCTTGCCCGATAGAGTACACTGAATTTTTATGCTCTAAAACGTTGAATGAAAGCACTGGGAAATCTTCCGACACTCGAAGTTCATTTGTGCCGAATAATCGTTTCAGTAGATAATCGAGAATCCTAGAGGATTTCAATTAAATTGTGGTTTTTCACTATCCAAACAAAGAAAATAAATAATAAAATCCTGGCTAAGGACAGAGCATCATAAAACTTGTTAGAATGTGTTATAACACAATTTCAGCACCAGTAACATTAACACAACATTTGGTAACAGAAACATAATTTAGTGACAGAACAATGCAGCTTCAGCCAATGTTCACTGTTTCAAAGACAAGTGTACTCTATCCTCCATACGTCTATTGCTCGGATAAACAAAACATTTGTCTTTCTATTAATTAGTGTATACGTTAATGGTAAACCTATACAAGCGGTGGTATTGTTTTGAATATAAAATTGTGTTTATGGTCATCCGACTATGTCCGAAACTACTCGACGAACACCACGATCGTCGCTGGAGACACAGCTATTTGGGTTAACTAGCAACAATTCTCTGTCACATTACGCATTTTACAGGTAATAGCATTTAGAGGTAATAAAGTCTGGAAAAACATTTAATCGGAGAGTTCTCCGAGTAGTGCAACAGCCGCGAGCACGGGATAGCTGGGGGGTGTTTTGTCTTGGGATTATACTAAGCTCTCGAAGAGCATATTGCCCCCAACCCATCGTTCAAGGATTTTTCTCATAGTAATACTATTTGTCTGCCTGCCAACTTCTTTGCCTAGAATAATTCCTTGGGAGAGAAAGATTAGGTAATTATGTAGAAAAGGTCTGCGTACTCCGATTTTAATGAAATTTTAATATGTTACAGAATTTGACATTTTGAACAACTTTTTCCTTTTTTAATATAGGGGGGTTGCTTTTAGTTTTCGAGATATTTAAAAAATATTATTGCTAATATTGTATTGATTTTTTCATATTTCTGCATGCTGTGTATTTTTCTCATTTATCATCTTATTTATCTTTTTACTCTCATCTCTACAGCGTCAAAATGTAAACAAATGCTGCCCTGGGACAGGCTTACGTTGCAGCGTAGCGTGCAGGAATACGAAAAATTCAATACAGTATTAGCGATAGTATTTTGCAAATATCTCAAAAACTAAAAGCGATCCCTCTATATTGGTACAGGAAGAAGTTGTTCAGAACATGTTTTTGCATAACATATTAAAATTTCATCAAAATCGGAGTACCCATACCTTTTCTATACAATTACAAAGATTGTTTCTATTAATTGCGTATCAATGTTCACCTTAATTCTGTTGCGTTTCAAGGAAATGTCAGATAAAAGTCCAACTCTGCTCAACGTTCCTCAGACTTATAATTTGCCTTTTCGCAGATAAGTGTGGCAAAACTGTCCGGACAGCCCGGAAACATTTTTTCTCGTTCGGGGGTGGGTGTCCAGGGTTACAAATCACCGGGTTGTCACCTCGACGGGATGTCGCTCGATTCGAGTCAAGGAGCCGAGTAGAAAGAGGCGGTAACAGTTTGGTACGAGAGAAAGGGGTTGCGAAGGTAGCCAGGCGAAGGGTTGCCAGCTCTTGCAGAAGAAGGGCGGATTGCACGCTCAGCCCGAGGCGGACACGCAGCCTTCCTTTGAATTACGATCGCGTAAACTTAGTCTCTATTAAAGTCATAAATTTCAAATTCAATAATACTGGCCGTCCCGTCTCGACGCGTACACGCGCGTTTTTTCCGGCCGCAAGTTCTCGTTGATCTCTCTGCGGAGGATTCCGCTCGACGCTGGAGAGAGCGTCTGGTCTCTCGCACACATGCACGCGGCAAAATGTCCCGCTACTTGACAAATTGCTGCGGCCCGGAATTCGGCACTAATCCATTCGTCGTTACATCTCTCGCTGTGCGCGATCGCTCGAAGATCGATATCGCTGCTGGCGGCTTGCCTTTCGCGAAGGATCCTCTGGCAAACGCAGCTTCGCTCCCGCGGTGAGAAAGCCCTTGAAGATGTCGACTCGTCGAGTACTTTTATTTATTTATTTGTTCAACTAAAATGCTGCGGACGATTATCCACAGTGGAGAAAGTTATTTCTTTTTTTATGTCATTCAGAGTGGTCCATCGTAAGGACTTTCCGTTTGAAAGAAAAATCGATACATTCAACATCGTAAATTATAAATAAATTCTTAGTGCATCGATTTCAGCTTAAGGGTAAGTTTCATGAAAAGAAATCGTGCTCTCGTATTTTTATCTTGCGAACTAGATGTCCAACCGACTTGTTCATTTTTTCTGTCAATCAAAGAGGTTTGCTTTGCAGTGAACAACATTTTTCGCCCGAAAAGAAAAGTCAATTATCGTAGATTATAAATAAATTCCTAGTGTATCGATTTCAGCCTGAGGGTAATTTTGATGAAAAGAATCGTGTTTCCGTATTTTTAAAACGGTTTGCTTTGCAGTGAACATTTTTCGCCAGAAAAGAAAAAGCAATTTTGCAACGTTGAAAATTGCAAACGAACTTCACGTGGAAAGGCTGCCGTCAGAAAATGTCCGGCGTACGACAATATTTTCGAAGTTTAATTTTGTTTGAAGCTTGAAACAACGAAGTGGACGAGTAAACGATGATCCATATGACGTGACGCGATTGTCTGGTACGTCGGCGGCAGTGTTTTTAACCAGAGGCTGCCGCCGACTGCTTTGAGAAAGGCGGAAAGGTGTTGCGGTGGAAATTTAACGAACCGAGTGACCTCTAACACGCAACGTTCAAAGGATCCCGCAAACCAGCGCGAACATTCGCGGTGGCATTTAGTCTGTTTGGAGCTGTGTTACATCAGGCTGGAGTGCCTCGGCGTTTACGGCATATCTCCATTGGAAATTAAGTAGGACGCAAACCACCGGGGGGTGGACGGCCCTGGATAAATTGCAGCGTCGCCCTTTAATCGATTCACTTGGCCGAGGGAGAATATTCAACGTCTACTGCTCGACTCTTGATGCTGCTAAGATCACTTGCTCCAAGTCATAATGGCACGCAAGGGCCTCTGAAAAAAATCCCAATTTTCAGAAACAAATAATCATACAGAGGATTTCGAATTAGAAAAATGAACAATGATTTTTATGGTTTGTAAAAATTTTCCAAAAAGGCTAACATATCAAATTCGCTAGAATCTACTACAATTTTGATTTACTTTGGGTGGAAAGTACTATTGTATGTTCTTTTATAAAAATTGTGAACAATCTAAATTTTATATAACAAAAATTGCTTCGCATTAAATTTAATTCAACACGAATTGTTTTATTTTCTATATGGTTAGAGACGAAGAATAAATTTTTTAATTTTTCAATCATCGTGTTAAAGGATGAAAAAAAAGATGAAGCCTGAATCTTTGGAATGAAATGGTAAGACGAAGAATAAATTTACAAAATTTTCAATTATCGTGTTAAAGAAACAAAAGAATGATGAAGCCTGAATGTTTGGAATAAAATGGTAAGATAAAGAATAAATTTTCAAAATTTTCAATCATCGTGTTAAAAAAAGAAAGAAAAAGCTTGTGCTGTTTCTAGCAACAGATAGAGACCAGTTTTGCCGTACAGAGAGGAGCCAGTTTATCAATAACAATGGCGGTGTTAAGCCGGCTTTTGTCAGCCGGCGCATGCAATATGGGGACAAAGTGAGGTTAGCTCGGTTGTTTCGGTATCGCAGGATTCGAGGAGGACGCGTGTCGACGGGGGGATCCGAACAACATCGAGGTCTAGCCATACTGACATCAGCAACACGAGAACAGCAACAGCCGCAACGCATTACAAGCTAATAACGAAATGTCTGGCGTCCGTTTGACGCGAGCGCGAAAGGCCCAGACCGCCGCGGCGGTTCGCGCGGATCGAAAATCTCGCCGATGCGAAGGTTGCGCGCGAACAACGACGCGAGGCTAACTCGATTATCATCCCGAGTGTAATTTCGGTGTTGCGGTTACCTTCATTATCCCTGTCGTTGCCGTTGTCGCGCGTTTCACGCGGCAATTTCGCCAGCACGCGCAATCGCTTATCTAATCGCTGGGCCAAAGGCCTCCGCGCACCGCACCGTTGGCTTTGACGTGTGCCCTCGAATTCCTCGACCTATCAGCCTCGATTCGACGGGATCCGACAGTGTGTGTATCTATTTCCGTTGTCATCAGGGTGCAACGCATTAAGGAACGATCCTCCGGAATCTCTCAACTATTCTGATCTCCGAGCCAGTTTCTACAACGAATTTCAGATTTTTTTGCCGGAAAACTGTTCAACGTCCTGCAATTATATTTTGCACACATATTCGATGGTATCTGATGGAACCAAGAGAAATTAATTAATATATATAATAATAAATTTTTACCTTTATTAGATATACAGACGCCGTGCGATATCGGGCAGAAAATAAAAATACATCATATAAAAAGATCAGAAAAAATATTTAAAAAAAAATTATCAACGTAATCCTTTTTGAGAAGAATTAATGTAGTTATGCTCTGAACCAAGAGAAATTAATGTCTTGACTATTTATATTTTTTTACCGTTATTGATAAAATAATATTATTAATGAAGTTAAGATTATTATATTATTAATAAGATTGCGACTACGGACGGACGCCGTTCCGCCAGTCAATTAATTTCGAAATCGGGCGGAAAACGCATAAAGGGAACGGGGCTCGAGGAGTTATTAAGAAAGCGGCTCTATTTACATTAGAAACGGGACGGGGAAACGGGACAATTAGCGAAACGGCTGGCTGACGGAGTTACCTTCAAACATTCATTTCCCCCGGGCTCGTCTTTCGGCAAATACAGCCGGGGCAGACACCTGAGAGAAGTCGCCCCCGATAACTTGTACAGTTTTCGAAACGAGAAGAAACGCTCGGAAGAAATGTTGTCTCCATTCCGGGGGCAAGTTGAGCGATCATACGGAACTTTTTCTCGGCTAGCTCGGGAAAATTCGGGAGATGGCATCCCGGTTTTTAGATGCCGTTCGTTCCTATCGAGTTGACATATTTTTCACCGGTGCTGGGTAAATAGCCCTGCATGTCAAACTGTTATTTGAAGAATCAGCTTACTTTAACAGATCGTTCGTAATTCTGAAAATTCGCTCCATGGAAATGATAATTTTTATGTTTATAAAAAATGTTTTAATGTTATTAATTAGGTTAGAATTTATATTCATTTTTTTATTAGTCCCTGAGCAGTGGTGAAGTACCATTTCAAATTTTATTTCGATTAAAAAATAGTACTTTAAATAGTATATATAATTTCAAAAGTAAAATATTTTCACGAAATAAAATATTTGTATTTAAGTGGCAGAGAGTGATGGAAGATTTGAGCGCTGAGTGGAATTAATGGAAACGTTAATAGAGAGTATGCACACCTCACGATTAGAATAATTGGCGGCAACTGGTGCGTCGTGGTGAAATTTGCAAATTCGTCCGGTTTTATCTCGAGGCAATCGTGGAGATTCGTGAAAAAGGTGAAAATCGCGGATGCGGTAGAAAAAGTCGAGCTACCGGTAGACTGTTCCCAATCGAGAATCGAATCGACCCGGTTAATTTTTCGATTTCGACCGATTTCCGGCGCGATCTTGTCCCACGGAGAGCAGACGCGGATGCGGCGTCCGGCTGTTCCGCCTCTCTTTCCATCGGAATCACAGTTACGGCCGATTTCTGTTCGCCAGCGTGCAAAATTCACGGAAGCTGGCTAAACGAGTTCGGAACACGGCTATTAATCGTAAAACTGCTCGATTTTCTTCACTCTCGGACACGCGTGCGCGTTCTGGAATCGCGGAATGTTTATTCAGTAGTCCACCTAACTCCTCTCGTCTTTCGTAAATTAGATATGTGCGCTGGCGCGGTCGCCGTTCAATCAATTCGGCCCACGTACCCCCGCACAGGCGAAAAACGTTTTCGATATTCGTTTCGCCGATTGAAGCTCCCGCGTCAATGGACGCCGTCGACAAGATTGCCAATCGAGAAATATTTGCGGGATTTTTTTTATCCCCCGCGTTTGGGAAAGACTACGTAAATAACCGACGGCCGACCGAAGAGAGGACGTTGGAAACGAAAATACTCGACCCGGAGACGAAGACTCGGAAATGAGTGGGGAATAACGGGATACTTTCTTCTCGGTTCGAACAGGCTGCGTTAGAAGTCCGGTGCTATGTTGCGAATTCATTCGACACGGGAGATGGCGGACATCGATGATATGAACTCCGGTTTGCCAATTTGTCGTTACCCCAGTTGGAGAAAATTTGATTCGGGGTATCAAGGAGAAATGGACAGCAGGAATATTAGTTTGTCTGCTGGCGATGATTGTGTCTTCGATTCAGTAAAATTCACTCTTTACTGTTCGATCTTCATTCTTTAATTTTAACGTTCAATAATCACTGTTCAGTCTTCGTTCACGAACGTGAAAGACTCACAAAACAAAAACAAATGATGAACAGGTTGAAAGACTCACAAAACAAAAACAATATGATGAACAGATTCAAAGACTCACAAAACAAAAACATTATGATGAACAGGAAAATCGTAACTTTTCGCAAGCAGCGTGGTCTGAAATTCTTACAATCTTCGACCAGTCTCCGAGATAATCGAAATCGCGAGAATTTAAAAATCTCGGGCGACGAGGTTCGACCTCGATCGATCGACTGCCAAGTTCGCTCTCTCAATTAATTGCAGAGCACACCGCCCCGCGCCGTCGAGGAGCAGATTGCACTGTAGGAACGAGTTTTTAGACGAATGATTAAAATTCGGCCGTGCAAAGATGAGAATTCGCACGACGACGGCTGTATGCTAGCAAAAGAGAGAAAGAGATATACAGTCCAGCCTTGTCTATGGAGGACGCTGTCACAGCCGGCGGATTCGCTTTTGGGTAAATTGTCATTTAGCGTTCGTCGCGCGGAGCAGCGCGCCATTGTCTCCGCCTCCCATTATTATTCGCCGAAAGTGAATTACAACTACTAATTAATTTACCGAGGCGGAGCTCTGCGCGCTCGCTCGACGCTCGTTACGGTGGCCAATGAATTGGAATCGTGAATGGAAGGAAAAGTCATTCTCCCGGTGGAGGTTGACGGAGGTTCGCCAGTAAGAATGCGTAATTCACTATTGCCGATCGAAAGATGTCGTTAATCAGCGCTAATTGATCGAGCCGGCTGTCCAACATGCCTGATTATTGCGTTAAACAAAACCACTTTAAAAAATTTTCAAACCACTTTAAAAATCCACCTTCATATGCTATTTAACATACGTTAAATGTATATTATTATTATTTATTATAGATGGAAAGAAGCCCTTTTTACATAAGTATTTACAAAGAAAAGAAAAAATTATGTAAAAAATACCACGTTTTTAAAAACGAAGTAAAAAGTATAAAATCATTTTTAATAGTCATTTTTTTGACACGTTTTTTGAAAGAATTAACTAAATGGAAAGAAAGGGAAGTAGGAGGATGTAAAAGGGATCGTAACCCTGAGAGGAACAATAAATTTTATATATACATATTGATTGTATCTGTCATATTTAAAACTAAATGTTAAATTGTTTATGTTTACAGACGTGTTATTCTATTGCAAATTAAATCCTACATAACTAATCCACTACTGGCATAGAAGGGTTAACCGTATCCACCCCTAAATTTGCAAGTAAATGCGAACACTTTCGTCCTCCATTGTGCGAAGAAACTGTGGAATCACGGTGTACCAAAAATTCCGGAAAAGAAAATGGCAGTAATACCTTGAGCCGCAAAAGGTTAGGATCCCAGCTGAAAATTCCGAGAGACCCAGGCAGTATATTCGGCTGGCTGGTGGGGTGTTCCTGTTCCTCGGAGTCGTCGGACGTCTGGTCGGTGGCTCGTTTATTGGAAACGGCGCGCGCGAGCCGCGAGGAATGCGAACGCAGCTGTAACGAGGAAACGAATGGGCCGATCGATTATCATAATGCCGTTGTTCGGACGAGGCTGATCATTCGCCTGCAGGTCCACGACCGGGTCCGTGGATCCTGCTTGTCGATAAACTTTTGCAACTCGACCCGGAGACCGACCGTTGGATCGGTCAGTGCAATTTTAAGCTCGGGGAAACTTTGGTGCGCGTTTGTTCCTCATCCCCTTTCGGTTTTATTGGATCGTTCCCCGAAGAAAGGAAGAAGAATATCTGGAGGGCGGTCGCGCCGGAAGGTCCTCTGGAATGAACGACACTGAAATCGACGATTCCTGTCAGGATTATTGCGAGCAATTATTGCCGGCCGCTCTCGTGCTCTCCGGCGACAGATGGGCCCGAACCAGCCCAATGGCCGATACATTATCATAATGTCCCAATCCTGCTGCATCCCGCGGCCCGAATCGCTGCTGATCGATTGCGATTTAATCCGCCATCCTCCTACGCGATCAACCGATCTCCTAAAATACCGAGCTACAAACTTACTACAAGATTGATACTACTGTTCGAAAGTACTGGACAGTTGTAAGTTTTTCAAGAATGTCACAGTAATTCTAAATATTTATATACATCCCGTTGCACAGTATTTCCGATCGGAGCTATTTTCGAGAAAACATTCACAATTTATTTATTATAATAAATGAATGGTCATGTATTTTTTTTGTGTTTCATTCTTAATAATTTATACTTCTAAATTGTGAATGTTTTCTCGAAAATCGGTATCAATATCTCCGATCGGAAATATTGAGCCACGGGGTGTATAAGCATACATAAAAAAACTTGTGGAATTTTCTGACAAAATTTATTTTTTACAAAGTTTCTTTTTACAAATTTTTCAAAATCATTTGAAAGACAGAAATATTTTTTACGGAATAGAGGGAATTTTTGCGAGCTAGTTGACGAGCATCGGATTCGAATAAACTGCCTAGAAACGAGTGTGCAACGAATCGAAGGGCTCGGACGAAGCGTGACGAGGATGTAAAAGGGTGAGTGTTCAAGGGAACTTGCGCAACGTGGTGCAGGACTCGGTGAACCGTAGACGTCCGAAATTAGCGATCGAATCGAATTGTCTCTACGCCGCAGCCCTTATCCTCCGTTTTATCGCAGCCCGTGGCTCGCGAGAGCGTTCACGCGGCCACGGTCAATGTGTACTCGACGCACCCTCCATTATGCGGGCCCATTATTCAAATCTGCGTCCACCATACTACAAATATCGTTACCGTACCCCTTTTTCTCTCTCCTCTTCTCTCTCTGGCATCGTTCTGCTTGCACTGGCTCTAGTCCTCTTTTCAATGAACGACGCAACGGCACGCGAACGTCGCGTTTCTCGTTTCCCTTTTCGAGACATCCGAAAAGAAACGAGCTACAGTTCCGGACAAAATTAAGTGGACGTTCTCTAAAAATTAAAACAATTTTTAAAATTAGAACGACTTTCATTTTTTCAAGTAAAAGATTCAGTGCTACCTAAACAGAATTAAATAAAAAGATTAAAAATTTTTATTAGAGGTATATATAAAAGAGATAAAAAAATTGACTTTCGATTTGCTGAAAAAAATTGTTTTTCTCCATATTATTTAGTTAATTAACTCTTGGAGCATCTAAGAGAATATTCAAATTTTTATCCAATTTTTAAAAAGTCATTTTTTCAAGGATGTCCACTTAACTTTTACCCCGACTGTACGTGAGTCTTGTTCGATTAAGAGATCCAGGGATCGCGTGACCATCTATAATCTCGACCCTCTACTTTTATCAGAAGTGTTCCCTTTCTATTTGAAATTCGCGAGGTTTCAGAGCAACCGGAGGAATTCTTTTGTTAGTGAAAGGAGCTCAAGGATCGATTGATCCTTGCTACAAAAATCAGAGGCAACTGTAATCCTTACGATTTTTGAAACGTATCTTAGAAATTGGTTGTAGCAACAAGGTCTCCGATCAAGATATTGGATGAAAACGCCGGATGCATCTTTTCTTGATAATCTATCAAACGTCTTATGGGATATGCATGCAATTCAGCGAGATAAGCTAGCAGCCTAGTAAAACGTGACTCCCGATCAAGCAGATTTTCCATACGCGATCAATCAAGCCCGCAATTAAGCCGAGCGATCGTCGAGATCGAGTTGCGAGCATCTTCACGGTTTGCCGATCGAGAAGCTGAGATTACGTACAGTAACGCTGGCAGCTTCTGTTACCCCGTGGATACACGTACGTAATTATGCGTGTAGCATATGCGCGCGTAAACTTACGCAGGGAATATCCTGTCACCCCAGGAAACGCATGTAAGACAGGATTCATGTGCGACAACTGCACCGGGTGGTCCAATAACAACGCTGTCTATTGCTGAACCATCACACCAATATCCTATCGTCTTCCTCTTCGTCCTGCTCCTCGTCCTCCATCAACCTATTCTTCATCTTGATCCTCGTCCTCCACTTAATCTTGTTCCTCATTCGTTTCTTTAATTAATTTTTCACTTTTCTTCAGAGATATTGAAAAATCTAGTCTAGTCGTTAGCTTAATCATAATAATATTAATAATCGTAATAATATTTGATAATGCACCAATTAAGGGTCAAGAAAAGTTGAAAAATTTTGGTCCCCAGTTTTTGTACAGTTTAGTTGAATTTAATTGTTAGTCTACTTTCCACAGTAAAAATTGATAAACGATTTCGATGTATCCATGTCCGTCTGGGAAGAATCAGCATATTTATAAACGATTGATATGCGCGCCTTGCAAATGCGCGATATGCAAAATATCGTGCATTTAAAGGTTAAATACATTAATTTTGTGCGAATGTTTCAAGCTGATATTCGTCGCTAAATTTGTTAATGATGTTGCAGAAATTGTTAAAACAATTAAATATTTCGCAAAATACACTCATATCATTTTATTCGTGCAAGAACGTTCGTGAAATGAATGAGAAGAGATCCGAAAGAGGTAACGAAAATTTCTGCAAAAAAGGACAGTCGATACTCGTTCATATTAATGGCTCGCGTGAAATATTTCAGAGACGAAAACTATCCAGACCAGAGCAGGACAGGGTTCTGGAAATTTACTCGGGGCCGGTGTAGTTCGTTTCGAAAACGTTCCTTTTTCGTGAAAATCCTTTTCGTACAGCGGAAAACGATCGGAATCCGGATGCGAGGAGAGCCAGCCGCTCGGAAACGCTCTATACGCCGCCACAGCAGTGGCAAGTTTCGCCGAAATCCTGGCCAAATGTGAACAAAATCTTTGGTTATATTTGACCAAAATTATTTTATACTTATAACATCAAAATACTATATTGTTATAATTATAGAGTCATAGCCAGGCAATTTGTTATAGTAATTTACGTAATGTAAATTATGTCTAAAGTACAGAGTCAATTTGAATAGGTACCTTGAATCGAAATACGACGAAAGTCGGTACCTAGCAATCGTCTTATATCGAAATATGTAAAATTTGAACACTTTTGCCACTTTTCTATTCAGTGTCCCGTTGGAAGAAAACTGGGACGGTGATCGTGAGGAAAAGCTCAAGGTTGGATTTACGGAAGGGAAAATGGCGGAAAGAGGAGACAGAGAGGGGAAAGAGAGAAACTAATGCGCTGGGGCTCCGCAGAATGCATCGAATACTTGGTTGAACGCCGTCACCGGCTAGCTAGCGGTCCACGTTGACAGTTTCTTGATGGCTATTACATTTCATTGTCAACCGAGTGCACTAGCAGGCTGCTGCCAGGTCCGAATCCCTCGGGAGAATCATGGAATTCGACTCGTCCGACAAGATACGTGTCCCGGACGCAATTATTCGACCCGCTCGACCATTCTTCGCTTACTAGGAACGAGCGTCGTCGTTGCATCCTGTTTCTTATTATGGTAGCTCATAAATATTTTTAGAACGATCCTCGGAGAATTTCGTCTTCGTTGTTGTTGTCAATCTTAACTATGCACCTGTCGAAGCTGTATTGCAGTTTGAATGTTCTTTGAACATCTCGTCATTTTGTAATAACTATATATTTTATAATACTCCAGCTATTTTAAAAAATTTAAGTATTAAAACTAATAGAATGATCTTTGCTTTCCTGCTTACATCTTGAGATAATTTTATGAAATTTTGCGGCTGTCAATTCGGTAGTTAACATGTTCATCTATCGAAATTAATTCTCCGATTCAGTATTATCTTACGCAGTGAAATAATACTCAAATATACACGAGATACATTTCATCTCTCTATTGTAATTATACTGCACGTTCCACGAATTGGTACCGCGAGCACGACGTGGAATTAAATGTAATACTTCATGAACGTTTAACTTATCGCAAAATGGTCAATAACGAGCATGAGTTACCAATCGGCTGAAATTGTTCAAAACTGTGGCAGAGATCAATTGAATTCCTCCATGTTCACTATTCGAACCTGAATTGCTTGAATCGAGTAAAATGCTTACTAAACGTACAACAAAATATATTGAGTTTACTTTCTATGGACAAATAAATATTTCAATTGTGGACGGGAGTGACCAATGAATTTCAATCATTGAAAAATAGTACCAGAAATACACGCCGTCCTATTGCAATAATTATGCAACCCATAATCATTGGAATCGAATGAAATGTTCGACGAACGTGCAACAAATTTTTCATCTTTCTTTCCATGACCGATTAAAATCCTCGACGATGTGTAACGGATCGATTTCAATTATTCCAATGATTGAAAAATAGTACGAGCGACACGTTCTCCGAGTTCCGATAATTAGACTGCAAATTTTATGCACTTATACCGTACACTCGTCGTCGAATCAAATAAATGCGAGTAATGGTGATTGTTACAAAATTTCCTCGTTCTATCCAGAATGAAATTCTGCCGCGATAAGCACGAGATAATAATTACTCCAATTGCACCGATTATTTAAGCATACATTCCAATTATTAGTTAATAGGTTAAAATAAAAGCAGAAAAAAGAGAGAGGGAAAGTTGCCCGCAGTCTAATAATAATAATATTCAGCCGGGCCATCGTTTCACCCCGTAATTACACTGGCGCATGCGAAAGCGGAGCGGAGGCGAAAAACGGAGGTGGCAAAAATTGTGTTTGCGCGCGTTTAGCGTTCCCCGACCGGCCTAGTGACGCTTAACACACCGATTGCTCGTTAACGATAACACACGCGCATTTATTACGGAACCGCTGTGCTCGGCGCCGGCTGAATGACGTTGGAAATATGTCTGTTTGAGCGTAACCGAATCCGCTCTGCTCCGCTCCACTCCGCTCCACTCCGCTCGAGTCGCCAGAGTACGAGCACATTTTTAAAAGCACGCCGTAATTTCGCTGGCACGCGAACTTCCGAAAGCTCTACCCCTCCTCTCTTTCTCTCTCTCGGGGACTGCGAAACTCGTTTGAATGAGTAATTACACATTACGTTTCGCGCGTATTGTTGCTGTTGTTGCGAGTTGCTTAAAATTCTTGCTGCAAGTTGTTCCTGAAAATTGTTGCTGCTGGTTGTTACTATTAGTTGCCACTTCAAGTTATAGTTGTTCCTACTTGTCGCTGATAGTTGAAGCTTCTACTTGTCAATCCTAGTTGTCACTTCTACTTGTTGCTGTTAATTGTTGCTGCAAGTTGTTCCTGAAAGTTGTTGCTGCTAGTTGTTGCTATTAGTTGCCACTTCAAGTTATAGTTGTTCCTACTTGTCGCTGATAGTTGAAGCTTCTACTTGTCAATCCTAGTTGTCACTTCTACTTGTTGCTGTTAATTGTTGCTGCTAGTTGTTGCTATTAGTTTCCACTTCAAGTTATAGTCGTTTCTACTTGTCGCTGATAGTTGCGGCTGCTACTTATCAGTTCTAGTTGTTACTATTAGGTGTCACTTCTAGAGTTGTTGCTGTTAAGTATTATTGCAAGTTGTTCGTAATAGTTGTTGCTGCTAGTTGCTACTGCCTATTGATGTTGCTAGACGATACTAATAATTCTCATTGCTAGTAGATGATATTAGTTGTTGCTAGCAGCAATTCCTGTAAGTTGTCGCGGCCATTCGTCACTGTACGTTGTCCCCGCTGGTTGTTACGGCAAATCGATGCTGTTACTTGTTACTGGAAGTTGTTCCCCGTTGTTGGACCTTGGAAAAACGTTCGATTGCGGCTATCGGAATGTTTTTCATCCGATCGGCGAATTACGCAGCGTTCGATTGCCGTGTTTGTATGCATGATCGAACGTTTTGTTGGTTAATCGAGAAACGGTACCGCGTATCGCAAACATTACAGAGATTATCGCGCGTTTCATTTATTTAACACCCGACACGACTGGACAGTGTATCGATACCTGGCGAACGAGAGTCGGAACGCGAACTGCAGGCTGAAGTGAGAGGAATATCCTTTTCGTAACCGATTTCACGTAATCGTGATTATTCTACTATTGAACATGTCTTGTTTCTATCGGGTTAGCGTTTTTAAATAAGGATTGGATAAAAAGTTAGAATGTTTATTACTCTAGCATTTGTTTACCGAAAAATATGAATAAATCCAAACCACAAAAAGATAATGATAATTATACTACCACAAGGGACACGTTAAAAATTACATTCATTTTCGCGATTCAGTACCATTATCTAAAAAGATTTAACTTACTGTATCTATAGAGACTCTTCAATAAATGATCAAATATGTAGAACGCTTTGAACCTCCACATGCTCGCTTAAATTAGAAAAAATATATATTTTGTTTAATAACTACGTACTAATTAGTTTTCTTATAATAATTTTTAATAATTCGCAGCTTCACATAAACTTTGGTGACTAGCAGTAACAGTATCTCCACGTGATCCACTTTTTACTGTCCACTCATTCACGGTCCGATTGACAAATGAACGTTGGCTGATTACCAGCCGATAAAACACCAATTTTCTCCTCCGCCGTGCTAATTACATGTTTAATCGATCCTCATCCGAATAACATACTAAAAAGAAACACCGTCAAACTAGAAACCGCTCGTCACACCATCCGACCAACGACCAACATCCCCTCTTCAACGAAACAATGTAAAAGTGCTGTAACAGCACCAGCGCGTCGCCTCGTGCGTCGCATCGGAAGGAAAAATGCCAAAAGTTTGCGGTCAACTCCTCAACTTCTCGCGGAGCAAATTTTATTTCGATATTTTTGATGGGCCGAAGGTTCTTTATCGCTCCATAAAAATACCAGTAAATTCCTCTAGACCAACCTTCCGCAGCAGTATAAGGGGAGGAACGAGCTAGCTATGAAAACGTGCTTCGAGGTTCGCGCTTCCGGCGAAAAAGCGCGCGATCTCCTCCCGCCTGTCTCCCGGTCGCTCGCGAGTTGCGAGATTAATGAGACCGCGGCCCGATAGCGTCATGGCTTTTTTACTGTGGTAATTAACTCGGTGGATATCGATTGAGCCCCCGTTCGATCGAAATTAATCGAGCTCCGCGATTCCGAGACGATGCCAGCCTGACCTCGCCCTCTTCTCGCAGGACTTGCTCCTGCGATGCTCCTTATGCAGTTAATTACTCGAAACTATGCGAATCTGCAGACAGAAATTTTTATTAGGTATTATGTATTACAATTTATTTTTTTTATGTTTAAAAATGTTGTTGGAACGAATTTTTTAAAAAAAATTGCCGTTTGTAATAATGTTTTGAATATCACTGTCAGTAACTGTATTTTAACAAGTCTGAATGAAATAATGATTTCGTTATCAATTAGCGCCATAAAGAACAAGATTGAATCAATAACAATACCGCTCTAGGCAATGATAAATTATTTACGTTCACGGCCGCAGATTTATTTCAGTTTAATGAACATGCAACAATTCCATTGAATCCCGTATAGCTTGTTAGTTATTCAGGCTTCCTTTTGATTTAATATAAATTGGTGTACACAAACGAATTGTGTTTTTTCAGAAAATATTGTATTCGTGGATTGGTACGGATGCAATAATGATTTTGTTGGCAATGCGTGCTGCGAAGAGCAGTATTGAATCAGTAACAGTACTGTTGTAAACAATAATCATTTATTTACATATATTTGCACACGGTTATTTTCACTAAAACAAAAAAAATTCAACGATGCTATCGGGACATGGTATAATTTGCTAATTGTTGAGATTTGCTTCCAATTCAATGAGAATTGTTCCTGTTCGATCGAGTATGTTTTTATTCATTAGCACGGGTACAATAATCACTTTGTTAGGGATTCATTCAAAGATTAATAAGATTGAATTAATCACAATGCTCTTCGAGACAATAATAATTTATTTATCATCTCTAGCACGTACTTGTTCAGTTTAATAAACGTGCAACAATTTGATTCGATGCTGTTTAATTTACTGTTTATTCAGATTTGCTTCCGATTCGACGCAGCCCGCGGTCCATAAACAAATTGTCGTTTTCCATAAAATTATTTTTATTGATCGGCACGGATACAACAATAATTTCATTACCAATTCATTGAATGAAGGGTCGTATTGAATCGATAACACCGCTCTCCTAGGAAACGATAATGTATTTACATATTGCGATTCGGTCCGAGAGAAATAAATTACGTGCCCATGTATGCAACCGTACACGTTTATTTTACGTTTCGTAAATGCGCAATGATTTTATTGCATCCTATTTAATCAGCTGCAGTCAGTCTTATAATTGATGGCACATAATTTTAAACTGAATAGCCTTTTCATAAATGGACCCAATAATTTCTTCTGCCAAGCCAGAATGTCACACTTCTTTGAAAGGGATGATACCCAAGGTGGTTAGAATTTTTGTTATGGAGTTATTAACAAAAAACACGGACCAATCAGAACACCTAAAGAATTACCAACAGAATTACCTAAAGTCGTGAGAAGTAACTTTTACTCAGAAAAGAGAAATTGAACTCGTTTGTTCCTTTATAAAAAAAGTTATTCGAATTTAAGGTGTGCACCATTAATTATAAGACTGAATGTAGCTATCCGGGTTTGTTTTTTGTTCAATGTAATACGCACGTTAATAAATTGTCTTGCTATCGAGATAGAAGCAGTTTTATTGGTTTCGTTGCTCGCCCGTGTAGAATGAGTAAAAGCGAACGAACTAACTCGTCGTTTTCTTGACACAGTTGTCCACGGTTTCTTTGTCGGATGGCGTAGTTTCTTGTTAGTCGTCGCTGCTTTGCTGTGTAATTCGGACAAACAAACAAACGCAACAGTTTCTTGTACACAAATAATTGACTCACTGTCCTCGTGTCACTCGATTTGAATTGCTCGAGCCCGGAGCGAAGGACGTCCTCTCCCGCATCTGTTATGTATTTGGACTCATTGATGCTCGACTCACTCTGTCTTAAATGTTTTCATATTTACTCGTTTCTCTATTTTATTCATTTATATTTTAAACACCTCTATGTTGCTATACAACTTGTCGTTATTAATAAGTTGTACTGAAAGTTGTTGCTGCAAGTTGTTACTGGAAATTGTTGCAGAAGTCACTGCAAATTTATGTGATAATTGACATTTCTGAAATCCTGCCGAAATATGTGAATAAACTATCAAATCCGAAAGAGCGCCGTTATCGATTCAATCCTACTCTTCACTCCACGAGCTGCTAACGCAATTATTATTCTATTTGTACCAATTTGTAGAAGTGCTCTTTTGCAAATCCGAAAACCTAGCTAATTCAATACGATGCAATGAAATTATTGCACGCGTATTATCGCTCCGCGAGCTCCGGATGTTTTTTGCAATAATATAATTGACGACGCTCGGAACCGTACCTGGCTTTATTCATCAATTTTTACGAACATACTTTTAGAAACGTTCCTTATATGTAGTCGTATTAATATATTAATTCTGTTACTGCGGATGCAACAGCTTATTAAAACTCAATTAAATTAATTGCCAGCAATCGAGTGATTAAATTACGATTTCGATGCTCTGGGTGAAAGTAGAACCCGGTCGCAACTGTTGGAGGGTTAAAAATAAAGTAAGTGTATCGGTATGTAGTATGTATAGGTAATATATTTCTGTCAGATCCTCTCAGGACATGCCAATAAATTATTATTTCCTAGAAAAGCATCGACAAGCTGTTCTATTTATATCAATCAGTAAAAGCATTTTCTGGGAAAACATAATTGATTTACGACCACTTCACATTGAATCGGAATCGAGACCGAGCAGCTATCAAATTAAATATAACACGCTAGAATTATTACATATTTAACAAAAATAAATGTACACCATCGGCAGGTAGATAATTTATTTCCCTCAAATCCTCTCGCCATATTTAAATGAATACATCATTCCCTAGGAAACCACTCTTATCGATCCAAACCCTGTCTGTACTATATAAATTATTAACAAAAGGATCATCATTTCATTCTGCTATTCTACTATTCTATTTGTACAGTACAGAAAGCATATTCATATGTATATTCTAAGTTTTTATATTATATGTTTTAATTATCTGTTCCAACAATACGATGCAATTGATTAATTTAAATTGTGAAACATGGTTAGAAGATTATTCCTGTTTTTCAAATTTTGTGTAAACTGTAGGTTTCTGTAAAATTACAAATTTTCATGACACAGTTTATACTAAAGGGAACTAGCAAGCATTTTCTTTGTTTTGCAAAAGAAACCAGCCGAATCTAAAGAGGATAAAAGTCGCATTAAATTCAGGATTACTGCTGAGTAACAGTTAAGAAGATTGCTGATACTACAGTTGTCCTTCTTAGCATTATTACATTCAGACTGCAGATTTTTATGTAGATAAAAATTTATATAGACTAGATTATATAAAATAGAACCAGCTAAAATTGTTTATATTCCACTGTGGATCGCATTACAATAAAAAATATGATCATCGTCCAACCAGTTTTTAAAGGACTTCCAAAACCTCACCTCTTCCAGGGTTAACGATAATTAGGAGACTAAAATGGACGAATGCGTGAAATAAATTAATGTATTGTAAACCAAGTTACATTCCTTATCTGCAAGGCTGAAAAAAAACAAATTATTATTATTGTTATTAATTCACCCCTCACCACAGTCTCTCACGGCTGTTCATCTTCGGAGCGTAGGCTGCGAGCTCGCACGAAGATTATCGAACCCCTCGCAAGAGAAAGAGAGAACGCCTGATCAGGAGAGCACGTAACCAAGAGAGAAAGAGAGAGAGAGAGAGTTCGCGTTCTCGCTCTCTCGATAGAGAAGAGGCGGGGGTGTCGTCCATTGGCATCAGGGGTACACGCGCGTCGGAGGTCCCGACTAGGTGCACCAGCGAGAGATCCAACAGGGGGTGTGAGGCTAGCATAGTAGGAGGCAGAGAGGGAGAAAGAGAGAGAGATGGAAGAGAAAAGAGGAGAGAGAGAGAAGAGGGAAGAGAGAGGGTGGTTTCGAGCGCAGGTTGGAGGATGGTATCCGTGCGCGAAAGTTCGTCGCCAGCATCCAGTGACATCGCGGAGCTCGACGCGCGCGCTTCGTTCACCTCGAGCGACGTTTTCCCACGCAGTGTTTGCTCCCCGATGTCCCGCGATCGGCTAGCCTAACCGGTTAGGCTGGGCCTCGAACCGCGTCAACCCCCGAAAAATCTCCACCCCCGAAATTCCCCTCGAAACAACGCCAAACTCCAGTCCAACAGGACCAGTGATTCTTGTGTTTACATCTCGATCATATTACCCCCCGGTGATTGGATACGCTGCCGAACGCCTCGATCATCAAGAATCATCATCCTAGATCTGTGGGATCATTCTGATCCAGAAGATTCATGGAACCTGTGCGTGCTCGCGCGAACGGTACTCGGGAACGCCGCGAAACGATGTGAGACATGATGTGAAACGCAGAGTGGTGTGAGACGTTTTCCAGACCGATGATAGGACATAGCAAGGCCACGTGGCATAGTCATAATTCAGTCTGGAGTTCTTCCCAGCCCGACCATACTCTTCGGACCATGCTGCGCTGCTAGACAGAGTGAGAACTGTCGCGAGAGTGTGCCTCCCCTGCTGCACGTCAGGTGGAACGTTGGACGGGACAGGTAACCACCATCCAGCGGATTTTACGATTTATTTCACCTGGTCGGTTCACCTGGTAATTGGAGGATCGCCGCACCTTTCGAATTTCTACCCTGCGGCTACGCTTCGTTACACTCTCGCACCTTCCAACCTCCCCCACAGCCCCCGACTCCAGATAAATCAACTCTTGGATTTTTTACGCCACGTTCCTCAACGGTAATCGATCGCTTTGTGAGCGAGCAAGTTCAAAGGACCTCTCGGAATACTGCGTTCGGATGCTACTTTCCCTGCTGGATTCACCGGGGATTTTTCGGGAATTTTTTGTTAACCAGTTCTGCTGAAAATAAATTGTGTTTCGGTAACTTTTTAACAAGCTGTAGCGTTGAACAGCGTCAGAAATTTCACTCGAGAATCGAGCAGGGTTTTAACAGGTTCATTAATTGAAACAGGATTATCGAGCCACATTTAAGACGGCGACTAACGAAAACACTCTCGCTTCAGCGCTAACTTCAGAAAGGAGATTGAAAGGTCCAGAAGTTTAAGAAGAGTTTCGTAAGAGGAGATTTCGAAAACCCAGTCACATAAGAGAGTCATGATTTTCCAAGTTGATGTTGAAAGGCTTCTTCGGTCAATGGCTTCCTGAATATTTCCCATTGTGTTTTCGAGATACGCCGCTTGGCTCTGCTCGAACGTTTCCTGATAGAAGGAATTTGTTTACAAGCAATTGGTTCTCGTAAAATCGCAAGATATGCTCCCTGCCGAAATTTCTTTGTAAACTCTTCTCTAAGTTCAATGGGAACATCGACTGATATTTTCTCTTCGGAAGTTGACCGGTTACAAATTCTCTGGGTCTTCTTCGACCTATATTTACGCTTCCGGTTCCGAGGAACCTTCCTTCCTTCTTTCCAAAAGCAACGGAAAAAATATCGGTTCAGGATTGCTGGTGAAGTGAAATCTCGTTTTTCATAGTTTTGGAAAATGGAAAATAGATTAGTGCTGATTTTAAATAATATATTAAAATTGTAGGTTGATGTAGGATATTTTATAATAATTTTTGAGAAATTGCACACTTTGATGGCCCAATTCGTACAAAATTTAAATGCAACGATTCAAAGTTTTCATTAAAACACAATTAGGACCTCGTTAAATTATCTCATTGCGATTTTAAATACTGTAATAGGATTACTATATTCATTCTTCCTTTCATTGTCATTCCATTCGGAGCATAGACTAATGTATACAAAATGGAAAACGGTGGACGTTCTTTTAGCTGCATTTAGCTGCACAGTGTAAAGAATATAACGATCTCATTAATTACCATTATTATTCCGAGTTTCAGCAGATCAATATATACGTATAATACATATTCTTTTTATATCATTGTATCATAAATTTCTGTAGTCAATTTCGTACACAATGGAGCCTATACACATGAGCTTTATACTATTCAAGATTTCTCTATATTTTAATACTCTCATTAAAGTCGTGAGTATTCCTGTGTGTATAAACAATTGTTTAAACAATCTTTTGATCACATTATAAGTTTATTCTGCCGTAAATTATACAACCGAGGCTCGCAATAGGTCAAGCACCTCGCAAAACATAACACAGCAACATCCCCATTAAAACCTGAGGATTTTAGAGCCCCGTGATACCGGTGGCAAGAAAAGGGCCATAACCTCGTGTCCTCGAAAGATGATTCCACCGAGGTACACGGTCTGCAGGGACATTTTCGACGCGTAATGTTTCGGCTGGAAAACATTTTTTTCCCTGGTGGTACCGCCCGATATTCTGATGGATGTCGCCATTTATCAGTCACTGGCTGCGTCCTTGTCAGCGAGCATGACAGAGAGGATATCGCGAATTACGCTTCCCCGATTTTATTTTGATTTTCACCCGCACTCCCGCACTCTGGCTGGAGAGCGAGAAAATGGAAAAAAGAGTGCGTTACCATGAACCTACATATATATCGCATGTGGACAAAACATCGGTTCGATAAAAATAAAATAATACATTTCAATCGGCGATGCGCGAGTCGACGATATTCGTGCTCTTTAAAAATGGCTCCGACGTAACATGGCGACCGGGAAACGCTTCGTTTGGAAAACGCGCGATTTTCCCTCGGACGACGAAGATGACAACGATTTACGCGAGTTTCACCCCCGCTGCGCGCCGTTAAGAGAACTTTCTCGGAAATATTCTTCGGACCGAGAGTATATCTGCTCCCGAGCGAACAAAAGCGACCCGGACTTGCCTATCCGACGATAATATCAATTACTTTTGCCCCGGATCGCGAATTTTTCCTTCCCGGAACACCCTCAAACTCGCGAATCAATATTTGACGATGAAGAAACGGAAAGTTGCGAGACTTTTAATTGCGAAACTGGGTCATACTCTGTAATCACATCCGAGAGAAGGCGAGCGCTCGTCTTTAACTAGTATATTTCCATTGGAAACTTGAATGTTCTCTGTGGACAAAGTCTACGTACAGCGTGGACCAGTATGTATTAGCACATCGTTATCTTAACCAAGCATTTTCAGTATAAAATAAATCTGTATAAAAATTTAGGTTAATTATATAAAAAAGATCTGCGTACTCTGATTTCGATGACATTTTAATATGTTATGCAGCAACACATTCTGAACAACTTTTTCCTTTTTCAGTATAGGGGGGTCGCTTTCAGTTCTTGAGATATTTGCAAAAAACTATCGCGAATACTGTTTTGATTTTTTCGTATTCCAGCACGCTCCGTGGAAACGGAAACATGTCCCGGTGCGGCGTTTGTTTACATTTTGACCCAGTGTTTTGAAACTATACTCTAAATTCTTACGTATTTTGACGTGCTGATTACGAATATGATACTGACAATGTTAGTTTCACAAATACCTTTTCTACATACATAATTACCAAGTTCAGTATAAAGAGAACTACAGTAGAAAAGAAACAGGTAACCTACATATTTTGAAATAAAAACATACAATTTTTTCATGCACTATTCGATTCGTCACTTTCTATGAAAAAAAAATTAAAATATATATATTGAAAAATGATTAATTTAAGAGGTACTTTAACGAGTGCAACATTTTGGTACCGCCCTGTCTAATGTGAGTAAAAAAGGAATGAACTTGGACAGGCTGGCTCGGGAAGGTAGAAAATCGAATTTCGAAGTGTCGAGTCTCGAAGGAAAAATCGAGTGCTTTGAAAAACAATAAGGTGAACGAGATTTTTCGCGACGAGTACAGAATATGCTATCTCTCTCTCTTTCTCTATAGAGAGTTAACTTTCTTATCGCACCGGAGAAAGGGCTCGGCCGTAGTAAAAGGATCTCCTTGTTTTCGCCGGGATTTCTGAAACGGGATTAAAGGTAAACTGATTAGTGGCCCTCCTAAGCTGATTCCGAAGCGTACCTTTTTGATCGGGGCTCGGGGAAATTAGCGTCGCCTCTTGTCGCGTCGGATACTCGTCGCCTAATCGTCTTGGATGCTCTTTGAATGTCGGTGTGGGCCTTTAGAAAGCCGAGGTGACGATGGAGGTGTCATGGGAAGAGATAGAAAATAGGGTTTCTCTCGCACCTCCCTAATGGCCGTTTAACAGCCTCCGTGAAAAGACGAGGAACGACTAGAGTCGACTCGAACTCGAACTTCTCGATATCTCGTCCACGTCGCGCCTTCGGCGAGCGGCGTCGGTCATTTTACTCGGATCGAATCGTACTGTCTCTCCCTCGCTCCTACTATATTCTAGTCTTTCTCTCCCTTTCTCTCGCAAACACTTCGATTCTCGTTTCGAACACGAATCGACGACAAATTGGCCACCAATTACACCGCGCTCGATTCGATTCTCGACAAGGCAAATAGGACACATTTTATTCCCCTTCCGCTGTGCAATTTGTAAGGTACGACCAACCATCTGGCTCTCAGCTGTTTGGTGGTAAACGCAGAAACTAAAAGCCTAAATTGTTATTTGATAAACTAAATCCTATACAGACGCGTGATTCTGAAAGACAATATAATTTTCTTGTGACACCATTCTCTATTTTCCATTATTTTTTGATGGGACTTCGATGACCATATTTGTGGCATTTTTCTAATAAAAATCATACTAAATATGATATGATTCCGATGATATTTACTTGTGTAATAGATAATTATAGTTTCGGGCGCAAGGAAGGACAGTCGTCGGCCAGCCTTTGCTTTCCCACGCACTATCCTTCGCGCCCGAAACTTTAATTGTCTATTACACAAGTAAATATCATCGGAATGATATCATAGTTAGTACGATTTTAATTAGAAAAATGCCACGAATATGGTCATCGAGGTCCCATGAAAAAATAACGAAAAATAAGAAAGTTGTCCTCTACGTTCGGCAATAGTCAAAGAATACTGTCCCTGCCGCATAAATGTCCCTCGGCAGACCCGTGCTAGAAACTTATACGGATAAAACACTGTATATCCTGCACATCTCCAGAAAATGCGGAGAAGACGTTCCCACTCGAAACGGACACACCCGAGGACCGTTCCCTCAATTCTCAAGAAGCATCTTCGAACCAGATCAGGTCCTCTAATCTCCACTTAATTCCGGAAAACTTCTCGAAGAGAGCCATACAGTAACCTAGCACTGGCCAAAGTTTCATCGCTTTGATCAGCGTCGCCGTCGCGATTATGACAGGCAGAGTCGTTTCGCTGGAAGCGAATACGAGTGGCGGAGGTGAGAGGGGGTAGGTAGACGACAATATCGTTTCGCGTATTCCCGGTGTCACGATCCCCAGTCACGTTTGTAGCGTACGATAGTTCTGGTTCGACTCTGAAAGTAGAGTGAAGTAATTTCGTGTGTCGGATGCGGAACACATCCGAGAGACAACTCTCTTTTCCGATCTGAAGGGGGCCGGAGGGGGAGGTGGATGACGACGAGGATCGGTAACCTCCTTCCGGCTGTACTCAAAGCAGCTTCGGAAGACGGGGCTTCGAAAATCCAGAAAAGAGCACACACACTCACACATACGTATGTCGCGAATAAAAACCGTTCTCGCATATAGTGCAGCGGGGAACAGTGTAATTTCGCAAGCAAAGGTCGCAATTCCGCTATCTACGCCGATAATTTCGACATCGAGATCTCGCGAGAACTAGAATGGATGGCGTTTCGCTACCTTTACTGTCTGCCACGCTTCTTCTACCTCTCAGCTATCTCGGCCAGCCGATCTTCCAACGGGATAACGTATCGCGAATCGTAAACCGGGTATCTGTTTCGCGAACCGTTCAATGGTTTTATGATCCCACGTATTTGCTACCGGAATATGTTTACGAACCTTTAAATCCTGATCTCCCCATTTGACGCCGCTCGAAATGCTCCTGCACAGTGCCCACCGCGAAGCTGCCAGACGGAGCTATTATCATGAATGATAAGTGTGCTGCTGAGATAGATCGAAAAATAGCAGATTTAGGTCTTTATTATTATTATTATTTATTATGATTAAGATTCAATTAAAATATCAATACTGAAACATGAATACAAATAATTTTTTTTTTTGCTTTAGGTCAGTAGAAAGACCGGAATCATGTTAACCGTCGACTTATATTTTCCAAAATAATTTATAACTCATGCAACGTCGATTAGTTTTACTTGAAAAAAATCACACACATACTTTAAACATCACAGAATATGTGTGCAAAATTTCATTGCGGAACATTCGATAGTTTTCCCAAAAAAAATCCTAAATATCAGCACGAAAACCAGAACACCCCCACCGAGCAAAGTTAGCTTGAATCGACAAATTATAAATATTCCGACGCAAGTTATGGAATGACATAACGCATAGTGGCCCTGTAAACACCCTGTGTGATCTTCCATCTCTATGGGATCGCCATTGCAATCTACGAGGGGGAAAAGCGAGTGTTGATTCCGTATTCCTGTACGACGATCGCTTCTTTGGATCGCCCCCGGCTACTGTGGGCACACAGGACCGAATTTCATTTCCGTTAACCAAAAACAAACCCGACCAATGATAGCGGAAACAAAGTTACACGCTCGCAACGTTTAGATAGCGTCTGCTCGCAATTCGATACCGGCGGCCGGGAAGTACAGCGTTATCGAAATTTTCCCCCTCTCATTCTACCTCTCTGTCGGCTCAAGAAACAATTCATCCGGACCGTAATTTCCTTCCGCCCTCTTCGTGAAAACAGAAAAGTGTCGGGGCTCGCAGATTAGATAAGGGGCGAGAGGTATACACGGGAACGATGGCTGCGGGAACACGTCTTTCTATCGAACGGTCAAAAAATCGAACTACATTTCCGGCCGACCAAACCAATCTTCCTACGAGGAGTTCGCCCGACAAATATTACTGGAGAAATTTTCGATAAGAATGCTTGTCGAAATTCTCCACGCTGTCTCGTAAACGCTGGAACATGTATGCAAAACACCTACCACGTGGTGCTCGTAGTTTCCGGTAAATAAATTCGAACAGATAAGATTTGAGAATTATTCTTTCGGAGAAGATTGAACTTTTCGTGATCAATCTTGTTTTATATGACAGACTATAGATTGGACCAGATCCACTAATTTTTTTATTGAGAAATATTGATAATCTTTAAAAATATAAATGTTTTCCTGGAGGTCTTTTTTAGAGTCGATCTACTCTCAAATCGGAAATTAATAAAAATTTGTAAATTTATTTTTGTGAACCCAGTCAACTTTTCGCAATAAAACTTTGTTTTAGGAAAGACTATAGTGTGGACCAGATCCACTAATTTTTTTATTGAGAAATATTGATAATTTTTAAAAATATAAATTTTTCCAATAGGTCCTTTTTAGAGTCGCTCTACTGTCAACTCGGAAATTAATAAAAATTTGAAGATTTATTTTTGTGCATCTAGTCAACTTTTCGCATTGAAACTTTTTTTCAGGAAAGATTAGAGTGTGGACCAGATCCACTAATTTTTTTATCCAGAAATATTTACAACCTTCAAAAATATAATTGGTTTCAGGGGAGGGGGCCTTTTTAATTCTTGTAAATGTTTCCTTGAAAACCTGGCCAGCTTTGCTCAGTGAATTCTTCCTCCTGAGAAAGCGCAGACTTCGCAGCATCCCTAGCAATTTCATCATAGCGAAATATTAATAACCGTAAAAGATTCACACGGTTCCCAGGAACCAGTCTACGAAGTTTAAGGCAAATGGTTTCGGAGATGTTTTGGTCGTCGATTTTGGGAACGTGTTTTCCGTTTTAAACGGATTACCTTGAAAGTTCCTGGAGATAGAGAGAAACGTTTTCCAGACGATGTACCCAAAGAGAGAGAGAGAGAGAGAAATATATAAAAATGTCCCCAAATTTCTAACCTAGAATAAACGTTTAAGGGTGGCTGAGCTGGAGCAGCAGTCGCCACGGCGAAGCGGACCGTATGAAACTCGATTTGAAATAATTTCATTTTCACGGAGACATCTTGGACCGCGTGGTTATCGACTCGACTCGAGCTTTTCCGTTTCTTGTTCCAGCACCCGGATCGAATTCTAATGTCGAGCTCCGAGCGCGAATCGCGAGAACGAACAGAGAAAGAGAGAGCGGGTTTATTCCTTATTAAAACTTGTTCTACATTCCGCTTACAAAAAGATGAATTACGATCCCTTGAAACGATAGCAAAATATCATTCCAACGCTGGAAAAGCTTTCAGAATCTTCTCTGAACAATGGAGGATTATTAGATTGTGGCGTTTAAGATTATTGGTGTGGAGAATATAATTCCGTTTATATTCTGTGTTGCTATAGCAAAATAGACAGTACGATCGAATTTAATATCACATTTATGATAAACACGAATTCCACTGCTAGAATATTAAAATAATTCGTACCAGAGGTAAAGTAATATAACTGTGTTCGGTAACGGTACAATAAAATATTCAGTGGAATCGAGTGTCGTGTGCTGGTTTAATTGTAAAACCGAGTTATGAAGTTGGATTTAGGCTGAATGACTGGTTTCGTTACAGTTGGAAGCCGATCCTTGTCCCGAGAACAAGACGCGAGCGTCCGTCGTTAGGATGGTTTGAGGGTGAAGTTGTCAAGAGACGTCTGTCAGTATGCTGTGGATATTGATCGCAGTGACGTGCATCGAGGTATCGACCTTTGCAACCGCACAGCCGAAAAAACCGACCACTGCTCAAGAAGATGCGAACAACACTGAGCCCCAGCATCCCAGTGAGTATACTTTGCCCTTCATTGCTCATGTCATCTTCCAACACCTACTTATCTAGTCTCTCAATTTTAACTAGTTTAACATTTTACGTGAAACGAAATTAAAAAGATGTCAATAAATTTCGACAAAAAAATCGTACGATAATGAACCAGGGCTTAAAAATTGAAACTTGTATTTTCATAATAGTTTATCTACAATTAAATTCGTTAAAAAATTATTTTCACGAGCGAAACTGCCATAGATTCGAAGACTGAAGCTTCCCCTTTAAGACGAGCGCTTACAACTTGATATACGATTTTTTTCCAGTCGTTTTATCAAGCCCTGAACGGACGGTGAACTGCTAACTTTATAATAATGTAAGTGCTCTACGCGAACCGGTTCCCCGCTTCTTTCCCGCAAACCCTGCTAAAAAAATCGTATATCAAATTTTAAAAAGTCTTCACGAAGTGGAAATTGTTTCATTTGCCGGAAAATTTTTGAATGTTTTTATAAACTGACTAATTCGCAGAATTTCCGCGGTAAAGCGAAAATGGCGCGAGAATTAAATAAAAAATATGGTGCAAAAGCTGGTAAACAAGCCGATTAATTTAAAATGGTGGAAAAATATAAAAATGACCAAAGATTGAAGCCATCACCGATTCGTCGTGCTATACGAAACAATTTTCCTAAAATAATGGAAAGCGAGCTACTACCAATTATTCTCCCTAAACTGAACAATTTCCCTGAAGCGTTCGATGTCGGTCAGCTGTGTAGCAATTGTGCTGGCGCCGATGTTTCTTCCTAAAATGAACAATTTCGCCGAAATAATGGGAAAGTGTAAAACGGTGTAACGTCGGTCAGCGATTCGATAAATGAGCCACTGCCAATTTGTCATTCTAAACTGAACAATTTCCCTAAAATAATACCGCAGCATAAAAGTGTGTAATGTCGAGGAACGGTTGTGTAAGTGCGCGCCACTACCAATTTATCGAGCGGTGTTCGTCGAAATAATGCAAGCTTTTTACACGTAGCCCGTTCGTCACAGAAACCCTCCCCGCGGCGGCTTCGTCCAGTGTGCGCCGGGAAAAACAATTTGTTAAAATGGCTGCATGAACGTGCTTCCGCGGCAGAATGTTCTCTTTTACTGATCGTGTTGTGCAAACGAGGCGCGGCCGCCCGGCTAGTTGGAAAATAGAGGAACTACTCGCACAAATTCCCGCGCGGAACTTGTTCTCTAATTTATTCGCGAGTTGCCGCCGAGCTCAGCACGCCTCGCGAATATCAAAATTAATGTTAAATGGATACGTGCGCCGGGATTAGATTCGGGTTGGAAGCTCGTCGAACAAGTTTTTCCGATACCGCTGCGCCGCGCGCGCGCCGCGGCCAATTAGCGACGAGCGCTCGTCGACCGAGCAAGAAACAGTGCGAAACTTCCAATCGGACCGCTGCCGAGCCGTTTCCCGCGCGAATTTCGTCGGATTGTTCGTCAAAGAACAGAGTTTACATCGTGCGAACACCTGCTGGCCAACCGAGATCCTTCCAAGACAGACACTAGGGATTTCTGTTATCACTTGGTCCCAATTACAGGATTTCTTATTTTATTTAGTGCTGCGTACTCCGATTTTCATGAAATTTTAATATGTTATAGATTTCGATATTTTGAACAACTTTTTCCTTTTCCAATATAAGGGGATGGCTTTTAGTTTTCGAGATATTTGAAAAAGACTATTGCTAACACTGTATTAAATTTTTCGTATTCCTGCATGCTCCGCGGCAACGTAAATCTGTTCCAGAACCGCATCTGTTTATTTTTTGTTTGTAAACACGTTCCGGAGATAAGAAGCGACAATACGACACACACCCAGTGTTTCTAAAAAGAAGGTTACGTTGCAGGAATACGAAAAATTCAATAAAGTATTCGCGATAGTTTTTTGCAAATATCTGAAAAACTAAAAGCGCCACCCTTATATTGGAAAAGGAAAAAGTTATTCAATATCTAAATTATCTAATTTATTTAACGGTTAATTCCATGAGATGAGTTTAATAATTATGCAACCCAATATTCGTTTCACATTTGCTTAATTATAAAAGCATACACAATTCTCGAGTTCACTTTGAAAATCCGCAAAGCACCGGAGCTTGCGCCAATCGAGAAAGTATCAACAGATTCCATGGACATCTTCTGAACGTTCTCGCAACGTCTTCACGTTGATAGTGCACGTGTCCGGTAGCAATTCGTAGTTGAAGAAGCCACTCGACTGTCCGACCGCACTTCTTCTGGGTCAGCCTCGATTCTTCGTATTAGCGCGGCTGGAAAGAGGATTCCACAGGAATCGGTTTAGCCGGACGGTTAAGTATCGAGTCGAGTATCGGGGCTAACCCTGTTGTTGAACCAGGGCCAACGAAACTATCCAGTTTGCCGTACGTGTTCCTCGGCGAGGTTCCATCCACGGTGAACCTCGACCGGTCTACTCGGTTACCGCTAATCTAGTCGAAGAAGAGCGACTCGCCGGCGTCCACAACTTCTCGGACTAGTTTTTGGAATTTCTAGCTTCTTGCTATCGTGGTTTTCCCTAGTTCGAAACGAGCCATCAGCCCGAACGACGAGCCCGGTAATTGGCCGGTGTTTGATCAAACACGGGACCGCCTCGATCCTGATTTATCACACAGAGAGGAAGATAACGGTCTCAGAGTTAAATGTTTTCAAATTCGTTCATTATTAATGCCACATAATTTTTAATACATAATTTAATTTAATACAAATCCGTACAAATTAACCGCGCAGATCTTATTTTTACATTAGCGTCTTCGTGTTTGTTCACACGAGTGCAAACGGTCTAACAATCGAAAGAGCAAATTATTCTTATATTTTTTCGTCGACTGAAATAAATTTTGGTTGATTGAAGTGAATTGAGAATTTAGGCTGCACCTATAGAAATATTACATGTACCATTTAAATACTGTGGTGCTCAAGGTGGTTCGAAATAGTTCTTAATTCTAATAATTAAATTCGAAATAATTCTCATAGAAGAATTCAAAGAGCGACGTTAAATAAGGTAAAAAAATTTTAGGCTATAATCAACAGGACTGAAAGTTCCCGATTCCAATCCCACCTCTCAAAAATGGAGTTCTGGTTAAATCCAGGTACAGTTGCAAAGCCTGTCCAGGAGAAAACCGAAACTAAACAGAGCCGTGTTGAGTCCGTCGAGGTTCGTGGAACCGATTGAAATTCCCAGCTCTCGTTTCTTCTTTGGGGATCTTAGAGGACTCGTTTTCTTGCGAGGCGAAATCGTAAAATTCGGAAAGGGAAGCATCGAAACGATCCGAAACGCTGTAATTCAGTGGTTCGAGACGGGACCCGAAACACGGGAACCGGCATTCCTACGATTTTTGAAATTTACATCGCCGTTTCCTTCCTCGACGCCGCGCCGGCCCCGGGGCTAACTTTCCATCGCTAACGAGCCCCAGAGTTTACTAAAGTATTTTCTTTAGTGGATTCGCCTCGGCGCGGCGAAACTCCGAGTCCACCGGACTCCTCCTTCTTCTTCTTCCTCGGCCCTATACACCGCCGCGCCGCCGCCACCCAGCACAATCCACTTTTCACCGTTATTGGATTCCAAGGCTTCTTCGCAAACGAACGGGGCCAACGCGTAAATTCGAAACAACGGTGCTGCATCGCTACCTTACGAAACGATCCGGGCTCGTGCCAACTGACATGACGGCCGAATTTTTTGGCCTGAACGATCCTTCGATCGGCTTCTCCAATACCTAATATTGTATTTTTAATAACAGTGCATCGCTGTGCATCCAAATTTTTACCTAAGTCACGGAATTTTTAAATGTGACTAAAAAAGAGAAACACACTTGCTTTTTTAAACATTTTTTAAACATGATAAATGAATATTCTCATTTATCATCTTAATATTTACGATCGAAAATAATAAGAATCCTTCATTTTTTAAACATGTTCCTTGTATACGGAAGAATTTGCAAGTCAAAAACAAATTCTGAAAGTTTGTCCATTCGAACAAAGATTTGAATTATTTCCTTCCCAATAACAGTCTGACAAAAAAGTTTTGGTACACCGTGTTTATGAATTTTTATTTGAAGATTGCAAATGCTAGAATCTACTAAAAGCATTGAAAATAGTTTAGAATTATTGATTTCCAATAGAGCAATAAACGACCACCGGTAGATGGAGATTTAAGCGAACCTTGTAATTTTTTGTAGCAAAGTTACGAAACTATTCGATATCAAACTTTCGAGCATGCTTCCGTTAATGATTCAACCCGTAAATTTTTAGTTCGAAGCAAAAATGAAGACGAAGCACGTTAATCGAAAATATTCAAAAACTCATACCGCTTGTTGCAAATTGCATGGGCCGAATTATTCAAATTCATATTGTGCTTAGTTTAACTATGCTGGTCACGATCTTACCGGAGCATAGTTTCCCAACGTGTGCTCTGTTCAAATTTCGGTTCCTTTATTTTCAATCCAACTGTTTAAAATTCTCTACAATACGCGCCACTACGTTCGAAAAATTTGGTAATAAATGTAACAATTTTTTGTTGGAAAAGTTCCAGACCGTAGCAAATTCCATTATTATTCCACGTTGTTGCAGTACTTTTTACAAGACGATAGAACATCGTACACGAATGTTGCATGATTTTCTAGGAGCTGAAAATAACCATTTGGAACCACCGTTCGCTGTGAACGTGAAAACATTGCTGAAAATGTTACTTCTAAGATCTACAATGGGATCGTTTCATTAATTTTATTCTTCGAACTAATTTTATTATTTCGATTTTTTATGGGACCTCGATGACCATACTTGTGACATTATTCTAATAAAAATCATACCAAATATGATATAATTCCGGTGATATTTATTTGTGTAATGGACAATTAAAGTTTCGGGCACGAGAAAGGATAGCGAGTTGTGCCCGAACCTTTAAATGTCTATTACACGAGTAAATATCATCGGAATTATATCACATTTGGTATGATTTTTATCAGAAAAATGCCACGAATATGGTCATCGAAGTCCCATAAAAAAATAATGAAAAATAAGAAAGTTGGAAATTTCTCTAACCTAACCTAACCGGTCACAACCTAATTCTTGTCTGCACTCACCTTAGTTTATACAATATTCAGGCAATATGCGAGTATTTCAGAAATGTCCAATCTCTAACCTAACCTAACCTAACCGGTGCCAAACTAACTCTTGTCTGCACCCACATTAGTTTATACAATATTCAGACAATATTCCAATATTTCATAGATTTCCAAAGCGCGTGGCAAGAAACCGGAAAGGTTCGTTTAAGCCGGTATCGGTTTTCCGGGATCCGTTTCGCAATTCGCGGAATCGTCCGGTCTCTCGACGATGTTGATTCGATCAAAAGATGAGAGCGAGAGAGAGAGAGAGAGGGAGAAAGGGTAGACGGAGTCGATCGAACTTCCGGCGTCGAACGAAGAGGAAGTACGTGGTAAGACCACCGATGAATTGCAAGAGAGTGTTTGCGATCGGGATTTAGCGGATTAGTCTGGCTACACGATGCTAGCTAGCTAGATAGCTGACTCGCTCGCTCGTTCGCGCACTTTATAAATCCTGCTCGAAACCAAACTAATTAGGTATGTATATAGTCGAAGTGACGCCGAGGGACACATAATTAATGCGATGCACCGGGTAAATGAGAAATTAATTACGATATGGAAATCAGAAGGATCCCTCGGTCTGGGTTAGCGGCAAGTCGTTACCTGGGGACCGGAGGACGCCGCTGTGTGCAACGCGGTGCAAACACGGTGCAAACACGGTGCAACGGAGAGGATGCAACGACTTCTTTGACGCAGACGCACGTGTGCGAAACGTGAGCTGCACCGACACGAGACCCGAGAGCGCACGTGTCCGACGCTGGACAACACCGAAACTAACTCCATTCTATATCGAGGCTACGCTACTCGTCGCGACGCTCCGGAAAATCCGGCGCGCCCGCGTCCATGGAATCGTGAAACATGTCCCGTACGCCTATGCACGGTCTCCGCGGACTCGGCTTTGTACTATGAATGACAAGCTCTCGCGCTATTTTACAGATCTCTCGGGACAAACCTGTTTCTCGTCCTTTCCCAGCCATTTTTTCCCCCTGTTTTCACAGATTTGAATAAATGATGGCAGGAGAAGTGCCTCGGAGAGTACGTTTCTGATATTTATGGTTCGGTCTCTCAGTCTTGGAAGATGATACACGGCGGACAAGGGACGATACTTACGGATACATGAGAATACGAATCAGGCTGATGCATAACTGATTGTTTTTACACGCTTACTCTTCAGCAATGATCTGGACAAAAATCATTTTTATTATTATTAACTTACAAGGGAACATATTTAGTTGATACAAACTGAATTTGATGAAATTCATGTGAGATATAGTTCTTCGAAAAATATTTTAGACGTGCTTTTTTTATCGGCAACTATCCACTCAACTATCCAGCAACTCAACCACATTTTTAGAGATATCTTGGAAACCAGTGGTCCAAAAAATTCGATTTTTTAAAATTGTGTTTTCTAATGGAAAATGTGTTTTCTAATTTTCGATGAACGTTCGAGGAGGCAAATTCTGTAGAAACAAAAATGGTCATGTTATACCGCGTAGATCAACGGGTTAATTTTAACAGATTTCCCAAAGAAAGTGTTGAAGAATTGCATTCCGAGCTTCTCGGCTGGAGTCCCCCGTAATTTTGAAGAAAATTGTATTTCGATCACAGCCGGCTGACAACTTCCTCGGCGTGGCGTGAAAAATGAGACTTGTCTCGGAAAGCTTGTACCGAAGGTGCGAGGAGATTTCAAGAAGAAGGTATTTTACCGCGGAAATACGTTTAAAGGTGGGTGACGCGAAAGAGGGGACTCGATGGTAAATGCGCGCATCGTTGAGTGTCCTTTTAAGGGACGGCCCCGAGTACTTTCGTCGCGTGGAGGGTTCGTTCCCGTTGGAGGGGTGAGGAGGGAGGAAAGAGAAGTGAAATATCGAGAAAAAATTACCTCCCGGAGGGGATGCTCGAATGGAGAGACAGTTTAGATAAAAATTCCTCGCGTTTGTCACGGTCGTCCCTAATTAAAGGGTCGAGATTAATGTTGGTAATCTAAACCGGCTTCTCCGGCTAGTCGATACGTTTTCGGAACGAGTCGAATCCTTACCGAAATTCCTGGACGTTGTCGGCCATTTTCGGAGACATACCTTAAGGGGTGAACGTAGCCAGACAGACTCTGATCAGACGTGGTACACTAAATTTCACTGAAATTTATTTTAGTCGAGAAAGCAACTGAATCATAAATGAGTCTTTTCGTTTCTGGCCATACTAAAGTCGGAGAGTTTAAAATCGTGTTGGCCGCATGAAAAATTAACGAATTTAAAAAATAAATACAGTGGACCACAGCACGAGGAAAGACTCGAATTAATTAATAAACTTAGTAAAATAATGTAATAATTAATAGCCAAAGCAAATGTCAAATTTTCTTTTTTTAATAAAAAAAAGTAGTCAACGCACAGCATAAAAGTTCCCAGTTTCGATCTACTAAAAATTTATTTCGGTCGGCGAAACAATGGTAGAATATTAAATGATAATTCCAACTTGGTTCGTGTGAAAGTACACGCATTAAAAAATTGCGTAGCAGCGTTAAAATTAAACCGGGTTTTACGAACAAAAATAGCGGCTTGAACTCGGGATCAATGTGAAATGTATTTTTCTCTGGATATATATTTTTCCGGGAGTTTTTAGCGAAATTTAGGCAGCGCCGTCTCCGACACCGCTCGTATCTCCATCGCGAGTGTTCGTCTGCGAGATTTACAGTCGCCGCCGACCGTAGTTTCATCGTACACGGACTTTCACGCAAGAAATTAAAGTTTTTATCTGGCCCGGGAGCGTTACGCGGATTCTGGCGAGGTGGCGTCTCGCGAGGAGGACATTAATTCGGCGGTAACGCGGGCCCGAAGTTCCCGGGAACGATTCGTGGCCGCGATAGTTTAATTTACTGTCCCGCGAACCGCGTTAAAACTTTGCTACGGAGCCTGCTGCCGGCCAATAGATCTCTTTAATAACTCCGAGTGGATTCGTAAACGCTCTCCGCCTTCCCACAGTCGAAATTCTGGTTCGAACGAGCTAAATACCCTCTACATACTAGATCTACCTACTGAACTGGAAGTCTACTATAATATATACATCTATTAAATCTAGAAGCTCGTGCTATAAACAATTTATGCAAATTTTGTAATTGGTGCTCGCACTAAATTAAAAATTCTGCATATTTTGTATTTGGAGCTCGTACTAAATAAAAAATTGTGCAAATTTTCTCATTGGAGCTCGTGCTAAATTACAAATTGTGCAAATTTTCTAATGAGTCTTGTATTCAATTAAAAATTGTGCAGATTTACTAATTGCAGCTCGGTCTGTAATAAAAAAAACGGATTAAAAAATATAGAATTGGTATGCGACTAGGAAAAATTATTTTATACTTTTTAGTCCTTTTTTTAAAAACGTGGTATTTTTTAAAAATTTATTTTTATTTACATAATTATTTTCTACTTTTTAGTTTTGTATATGTGAGATATTTCAGTGGATTTTTAACATTTTTACCAGGTTATGAAATTACTAAAATTTAATGCCCTCGAAAAGTAATATTGTTTCTCCATAAAATTTTTTAACCCCCCATTCACTCCATTCAGATTGTATCAATAAACATTAAAAAATGGTATAAAAAATTGTATAAAATCGAAACGAGTGGAAGTTGGTCCCTTGGTCAGTCCGGTGCCAGTCAGTTTTAATGCCGGGCATGGTGTTCAGTGTTAAACTGTCTAATGAAATTCGTCCTATCGCCAGCCACGCGTTCGTGTAAGCAGCTTTGAGTCTGTTCTTGCGGGGCCGGTTCCTTCGTTGCATGGTCGCGCCGTTCCACCGGTGCAACAGCACGAGACCCAGCTGGTTCCACGAAACAACGATCAAGCCGGTCTAACGAGTGTTTAAACTAAGCTTGTTAACCATCACGGCTCGGCAAGAAGCGGCGACCCGAGACGAAAGCAGGAAGGGGGACGACGACGATGATGTAGCCGTGTCTTAGGGCAGGCTACGGCCCTGTCTTGTCAGAAATTTCCCTTGACAGCGAAAAGAAAAGAAACACCTTGCGCTGATGATGATGCAAAACCATCGGTACATTCTTCGGTATCTTTTTTGACGTCAATTATGAATTTATTGCCGATCGAAAGAAGCTTTCTCTGATCCTCTTTGAAATATTCAGATATCTGACCTTGACACTTTAGACCACAGAGCAGCGGTTTTCAACCAGGAAGGAAGCAAAATTTTTTAACCCTCGAATGACGACTCTGAGGCACTGATAAATATTGCTATATCAGTAATGTAAAATGAATTGCTAAATTTGTGAGTATTATATGAGTAAATTATGCATCAGTTTAATATGCATAAAATGAAATAAATCATATAGCATAGAAATATTCTGGGTCAGAAGAAATCTGAAATTTAATTGTCGTATTGAAATAATTCTGCGAATGTGAGGAATAGAAGAATAGAAAATTAATTTGTAGTTAATTAAACAAATATTACGTTCTACAATTACCATACTCTTCTGCTACAGGTTTAACAAAATATTTCGCCTTATTTTTTATAACCAGTTATCAATCATTTCTATACATTCGATTAAACAAATTTGTTAAATAATTTCTCCCTTCCATGCATATCAAATAAACGAAAGAGCAGAAAAAGAAGAGTACCCAGAGTAACGGCGTGGCCCGAACGCAGTCAGGCCGCTCTCAAAGCAGATTTTTCGCAAACCGTGACATTAATTTGCGAAATCCGTGGTCCGTCACAGAAAGCGTTTTACGCTGGAGAGGAAGCGCATTTGCTCGCAGGAAGGACTCGTTGCACGGTTTCCGAGAGTCGGTTCGCAACTCTCGTTCGCGCAAGAACTTTCGACTAACATTTTCGTGGTTTTCGACGGGCGTCGGGTCGCTCATGAGAAAAACGACGGTATTATTCCAGACCGGTGGAAAACGTCGCGACGCCGAACCCACTAATTCCAACGTGTTCGTCCTCGTCGACGTCGACGGGGGGTCTAACGACGTCGGTTCCGACCGTTGGAACCGAGACGAGATATCCGTGGACGTCGGGGATCGACGGAAGGTTGCACCGGCGGAGTGCATCGCGCCCTTATCGCAACCTAGCATCCATCCAATGCAGTTACCGGTCGGCTATGTACACAGCCGCGCGTGGCATCCGCCGGACGATTTAGGCGACCAGATATAGTGCGTTGTACTCTCCTTCAACGGAATACAACATTATAGTCATAGTCCTGCGGAAGGAAGACCGAGGTGAGATCCTTAGAAATCGGCTGATAATTGACTGAGAAACCGACGCACATAATCTTCCAGGGAGATCAAATCTAACAGGGTCAAACTTTCTTTTCGTCAACTTTAAATTAAATTATCTTTATTAATTAGATTTATATAAACTATTATAAATTCACTTTTGTATAAAACACTTTTAATTGCAAATTATGTGGTCACTAATAACCTAGCTGTTAATGCGACCACATTAAAATAAACAATAAATAAATTTTGCAAGTTGTGGATTTGTGTCTATAAATAAATTTTTTTAAAATACCACTACAAACAATACAAAAAAAAATCATAGAAAAAGTTTCACTTTAAAGATAATGAACGATCAAAACTTGCGACGCAAAGGAGTTGATGACGCATATCTCCGGAAGGGTCAAGTGTCACGAACGGAAGCGTCCACATACGTAACACGTCATTCAAAATTCACGTCGTTAACGAGGAAATCTTCCACACGATTCGGTTCGCAAACCCACTGGAATTCGATCGCTTGTCGATGAACGGTAGCTTCCTTTTTTTTCACGCGAGATATAGACAAGAATGCCTGTCCCATCGACCGAGTGATTGGCAATGTACCCGTGAAAGTTTGTCGGCCGATAATTGTTCCACGCTGGGAGCGTGATCGCCACTTAACCGGACCAATCGAGGTGTCGTTGACCAGATTTTCCGATAACGTGATAGCAGAATGTATTAATTTGTAGACTTTTGCATATAGTGGCCAATTTAATGAGCCACATTATATTCCATAATTTTAATCTTCTTCGAAGTGTAGCTGATAAATCTAATACCTGAAATTCTGTGTTCTGCATCGATGTTTTATATAAAATACAACACGGCGCACTTTTTCAAAACCTCATCCAACATGTTTTCAGCCAGTTTACCTTTTGTGCGTTAGTAAATTCTCTTACACGTTTTTTAATTGCGTTTTGTAGATTTTTTGTTGAAACGAAATTCTCTTGTTTCATTTCGTGTAAAATAAATTTATTATTTTATCTACATTGTTTCATAGCGTCATAATAATCCTGTGATGTTTTCTTTTTAAATTTTTAATTGTACGAAGTATTAGCATTTTTTAAGAATTTAAATATTATCTAGTTGAAAAAAATGTTTACACTAAATTTAACAGAAAAAAAATTGAGTAACCCCACTTTTGAAATAAATGGTTTACGTATTTTTGTCTGAAAGAATACAGCTTCCACAAAAATAATAAAATTTCTATGTTATAATATCAGAATAATTCTCTCCGATTCCAAAACAATTTATTCCAACACGAAGCTTTCCTAGAGAAATTCTGAAATGTGCTTTTAGGTATGGCTTTTAGATCCTCCGCCTTCCACCGTTTCTCCTTGTAATCGATCAGGCGAGTCGCGATTTAATTCGGAACAACGGCAAGAAATCACGTTCGCTTTTCTCCGGGACGTTGGCATCGAATTACGTTGAACGTCGTCGACGGGCTTCGAGTGGCACGGATCGCGCGATCACCGACGACGACGACCGCATCGATCGTGTCGTTAAAAACGATGAATCGGGAACGATTTCCTCGGAACTGTCTGTCGCCCGTGTGTCTCTGATTTATCAATTCCGCATCATAAATCTACAACGAACCGCGGTAGTACTCGTACAAATCCGTGCACCTATGTCCCTAAATAATCGTGTATAATTCGAATAAAATTCCTAATTGCTCAATAACAATTTACAATGAAAATTTTCTGGGAAAATTTTTATTGCAATTAAGTACAACGCGGTGATAAAAAAATAAAATCATTAAAATTCCTAATTGCTGAACAAGAAGAATTTACAATAAAAACTTCCAGGGAAAATTTTAATTCCGATTAAGTGCAACCCGGTCATCAATGAAAAAAAAACACAAAATCATCAATAAATTCATTTGAGAAAATATCGAGTAAAAAATTCTGAAACAATGCTTCTAAAGAATATCATAGGTTCCAGTGTTCCATAAGTCATAAATGCCGAAAAGAACTTTGGAATAACATTTTCGTCGATTCCGCGTCGCGGGTAACCGCGCTCGGAACCAAATTAATTACAGAGAGTTCCGTCTCGGGCGTCATTAGGACGGAAACTAATTAAGGTGGATCAAAAACGATTGGACACAGCGGTTTCGTATTTCGAGTGCGACGAGAACTTTTCTCCGCTCGGAATTTAAATGAAATTCTTTAGGAAACAATAATGCCGAGGCGGTGGCTCCGGCGTACGGGCGGCGTCGACGAGCGGTTCATATAATAAACCGAGCCTGCCTGTGACATTTCCGTTGATGAGTATAATTACCACAACGCTCGGCGCGGCGCGGTACAGAATTTTGATACCGCCGCGCCATCTCTCTTTCTCGGGGACCGCTGATTTGTTCGGTGCCCCACAAATTCCAACCTATCTGCACCGTTTCGATTTCGCTGTTCGAGTCCTCGACGTTAATGAATGGGTGGCCAGTAAAAGGGCGTATGTAAAAAGATATCAATTACAAAGATTAAAAAATTATAAAGAAATTTTTACAGGGTGTATAAAAATTATATGTCACGACCACCACGGTAAAAAAAACTTCCCGCAAAATTGTCCTTGATTAAGATTTTTAAGGTTTTGAAGAACAAATTTTTTTATAATTGCATTTATGGCTCCTTTGACACTTTTTATCCTCTCGATGAGTAGAACAAGATGCTATCATAAAAAAATTTGACCTTCAAAACCTTAAAAAAGTCAGTCAAGGACTATGGCACTATGGTGGTCGTGACATATAATTGTTATACACCCTGTATAGCAATTGACACCCATTACATAGAAGGGTTGATCTAAAAAAAAATTGGCAACGTTTTTTCTGCACGCAATCATTAAATTATTGCATAACCGCTCGGTAGACAGCGTGTTAACGTAAAAACAAAAGCGGTGAAATCGTTCGGATTGTTCGCGATCCGTAACAAGTGAATTACAAAGAGTGAGGATTCCAGATTTCTTTCAGTTTTCGGTCGGAATTCCTGGAAAGTATCTCCGGTCGCTACAATTTCGCGGAACAAGGGTTGAAGAGTGGTAGGAGGGGGCTTCAGGAATAGGAGGGTTTCAGGGATGAAAGTCTTTCGGCCGGAAGAAGTTTGAGTGGCGAGAGAAGGATAAGTCGGTAGGTATGTATCCGCGTAGAATGATTCCAACGGCTCGCGAAATTCCGTATTTAACGGGATGCCTTCCACTTGGAAGCGCGGCTGGCCAAAAAGAATAGGCCAAGCAGAAAATCTTGCCGGGCTCTTTATGTCCGGTCGCCGAGACGGAATGTTGGCCCGTGGAAAACGGGTCGCAAAGGTTTCGCTCTGCAGCTGGCTTGCATACATTACGGGGCCTTTATTCCGTGGCTACGGAAAATGGAGTGGACGTGGCGGGGAAACGGAGAGCCGACCAACGAACGAACGAACGAACGAACGAATACTTCTGAAAGACGAGCTCTGCTAGACGGCGAAACGGAAAATCTAGCGCTCCCGGTACCGCCAACTGGGCTGAAACGAATCGCGGAGGAGTCACGAAGAATGGACTCGACCTACGCGGAGAATAGACGACGACCAGACACGCAAACTGACCGACCTCGTTAGGTTCTTTCGATGAATCGACCAGCTTTCACTTTAACTTCATCGCTACCTCCATCTTGTACCTCACACCGTAAACAATGCAAGACTAACGTGTACAGTATTTTATCGATACAAGTCCCCAGCATGGGTCTGCCGAGGGACATTTATGAGCCAGGTATTCTTACATAGCTAATCCAAATTTCCAACTTCATTATTTTTTGAAGGAACTTCGATGACCATATTTGTGGCATTTTTCTAATTAAAATCATATTAAATATGATACAATTCCGATGATATTTAGTTGTGTAATAGACAATTAAAGTTTCGGGCGCGAGGAGGGATATCATATGACTCTCCTTCCTTGCGCCCGAAACTTTAATTGTCTGTTACACAAGTAAATGTCATCGGAATTATATCATATTTGGCATGATTTTTATTGGAAAAATGCCACGAATACGTTCCATAAAGTGAATAAAGTGAAAGTTCCATAAAAAATCAAGGGTGGGATAAATCTGGGACATTTACAGGTCAGACTTTTGGGACATTTATGCTTCGTAAACGATCAGCCAGTCTTCACTCATTCAACGTCGTTCTTCATTTTCGTATAGCAGTATTAAAACAAAATTAATTACCTCGTTTAAAATTATAAGCCATAAAAATCAACTGCAAGACAGTCATCAATTTTTCTATAAGGTAGAATTTCTGCCTTGATTGCCATTTGCTGCGGAAGCAGTGCAAAAAGTCACCTAATTCTTTTTATTTCCAACAGACCAACTCCCTCGTTCTTGGACTTGGATATTAAACCAATTGCCCCAATTGCGAATGGCTGCAGCTTTTTTAGAAATTTGTGAAACGACGGAAGTTTTGTTAGAAGGTACTTTCATTCCATTTCAATATTATTAATTAAAAACTTCTCCTTGACTGATATGTACTTTTGAAAATATCGCGCGACTACGAACGATCCTCCGAGTTACTTGAAACTAAACAAAATATTTGTTTCATTATTAAATTTGTATTTAATATTTTAAGAGACTACTGAAAGCATTGTACGAGGTTTTACATCAGTTTCAAATGGAAACATTTCCAAATGCAAATGGTTAAATCATTGAACTCATTTGTATTTTATAAATTGATAAAAATTCAAATTTTCCGATCGACCAGATTTCACTATAAACCTCGTCGTACCTCCGTCTTCTACGTCAGACCGTAAACAATGTAAGATTAACGTGTAGTTCCTAAACGATCAGCCAGTCTTCACTCATTCAACGTCATATTTTCACAAAACTATGTCTCTTGGCAACTCAATGTTCCTTGACTAAGACAAACTTGTGCGACGATGTTAAATATATAAAACTTTAGCGAGTTTCGGTACCAACAGCAAACTTGCGAATTTGCATCTGTTAGCGTCTCTCGCTTAAGCCGTCTTGACGTGCTCTGACGCCGTCGTTAGTCTCTTGACAATCTGCTAAAACTTTTTACACCGTCCTCCCAATACCTTTGTATTGCACATTCAGCAGTCTCACATTGGATCGAACCTTCTTCCTTAAACATTCATCAATGACAAATAAACTACGAATCTTTATGCATTTGTTCTTTATGCATCTGGAAATTCGATAGATTTTCATACGATTTTTACTTATTCAAAATTTGCAAAGGTTTAAAATTTACCTAGAAAAATTGTATAAACATCCGCAATCTACCGATAACAATTAGGGTCATGAATGAAGGTCATCATTCTGAACAACTTTTTTTTTCAACATATTTGAAGTTCATCAAAATCGGTGAGGAATCCCCTAAAATAAATAATTACCTAACAATTTTTAGACACAATTCCAGCTAAAGTGCTCATATTATTATTGCAATGCAATCACGAAGGCAACCTATTAAATTTTGAAAAATTGGCTTCACTCTCGACAAAATCAAGACATTTCCCATTTATCTCTTCACGCCGAGTACACCGCGCATTCAAGCAATCGTTCGCACTCGAAAAACCGAATGATCGCATCGGAACAAGTACTGGTTACACGGAGTGCATTAAATACAGTGCAATTCAGCGAAACGCGTTCGAATTCGACACATTCGAACGCGAGAACCAGCGCGCAATTGTCTCTCTGAAGCGCGTCGGAACCCATTGGTGCGGTTCCCGCGAGAATTCCCGGGATTGTCGAACATAAGTAGAACCGCCGCAGGAACGCGCCCGTATAAAAAGCTCCCTGATTATAGTTCGCGGTCGGCGTTCGCCTAGTTCGTCGCCGTGAGCGAGAAGCTTATTCACGGTTGACGGGATAAAGGGTAGAGTCGCATACCCTACACTGTGATCGGGAACGTGTGCGCGCGACGATGAAACGATCCGGTTTCAATTTTGCACACGGGGCCTTCGCCCCGTTGAAACGGAGATCGCGGCTGGCGACCAAGTAATTCGCAAACAATCGGCATACGGCTATTGTTGGCAACTGCCCACCTTTCAAACGTGTTACGCGATTTCGATTGGAGGTCGCGCGAGAGAGCCACCTCCCCCTCTCTCTCCTTCGCACTCTCGGATACGCTCGCGCGTTGATTTTACAACACACGAGTCGAAATCTACGCGCAACCGTACTGTAAAGCTGCTCCGCTGTACATACGCGAAACAGAACCCGTGTTTGCCTCCCGGTTTACGCCGTGAACCGCGTGTGCACGCGGCTTAATTTTATAACGTTGTTTATGGATACCCTCTTTCGAAATTCTCCCACCACGACCCCCCGTGATTTACCGAGCGCGACAAATGCTGAAATGATCGTGCTGCTACGGTGATAAATCACCAGCCGCTCTTCGGCGTTATCTTGATTTGTCAGCGAAGGAAAAAAAAATCGTTGCGCGCGTGGGCGGTCGCGCGCTACATCGATGACAGCTCCGATGAGATATGTGGCAAGTTCGCGCGAGACGCTGGCTGCCAGCCAGTTTCCGAGTAGCGTGAGAGAGAAAAGAGAGAACTCTCTGTATTTACCGAACTGTTTGCACGACAGCGACGGCCACTTCCGGTCACGCAGCGCCATGGGAGCCGGAACCGTGCCACGCGAGATCGAAAAATCTAGAGGATTTGAGATTGGTGATTTTTTAGTGGAATTTTGGAAATTTGTTGTATGGTCTCTATACAACATTAATTTAAATGTGTTTGTTAATTTTATAGGGTTGAACGTGTGTACGTATGCATGTTAGTAGACAACCCTATACACCACGTGGCACAATGTTTTTGTTCAGATCGGAAACATTGTGCCACGGGGGTGTGTATAGTTAAATTTATAAAAATAGAAAATAGGAAATAACAACAGAATTGTAAAATTACGATCGCCAACGAATTGGAAAAAAGGCAGATCGAAACGAACGCCCGTGACCAACACGTCTATCAACGATTGTTTATAATAAATACGGCTTTTCAATTTGATTGTTTACCTTGCTTAAAAAATCGTAACTTTGGAAGTGGGATTTTCAAATTTTTTTTGTTGAAAATTGTCAGTGTTTTTGAAATGAAACTTGGTACGATTGTTACTTATATATTGTTCAGGTTTTTTTTTGGACATTCGATACCGCACAGTTTTCGCGCGTGTGATCCCTCATAAATGGAAAAATGTCACGCAAGGTTGGAAAAACTGTAACTCTAGTTTTAGTTGAAATATTTCAATGAAAGTTTTGGGAATTATTGGATATTGTACACTATGATTTTTAAGCTGCATTAACTTTAAGCTGGTTTCAGCTCTATTGCGGTGCAATAATCGCTATTTGCTGCGGAAGCAGTGCAAAAAGTCACCTAATTCTTTTTATTTCCAACAGACTAATTCTCTCGTTCTTGGATATTAAACCAATTGCCCCAATTGCGAATTGTCAGCAACTTTGTTAGGAGGTACTTTCTTTCCATTTCAATATTATTAATTAAAAACTTCTTCACGATGCACTTCAGTTTCCGCACGACTCAAGTAGTAACCTCAATCACCAGCTCGAACTTTGACCAACGTTACTATCGTAAGCACAGCTATGAAGAACTAAAGGAACATCTTCTGTTAAACGCTTTCTTGAGTATTAAAAATGTGTTGTATGATTAGGTGAATGACCTGTTCTAAATTTTGTAATTTATGATTGCCGAGATTGCGAAGACGGACATTGTGAAAAATTATTCTATGAACACAATGTTAATTTCGACGATTCCAAATTATTCAATTCTGGATGGAAAAAGAAACCAAAACGAAACAATCCTAAATGAACAGATGTCTACGCATTACACCGAGCACACGGTCCTCTCTGAAAAATAAACCATCAATATTTTGGTACAACAAAGTGTGCCCCACGGTTTCAGTTCCACTTTAATCCGCCGATGGTGTATTATTCGCAACACCCCTCTGTAAACAAATACAACAAATTGCAACACGACCCGAGAGAAACCAAACGGATCACCGCAGGTGTATTTAGAGATGGAAAACCGTCGAACATTCGTGACGATAAACCATTGGGAAAATAAGAAATCGATCCTAAAAATCAATGTTAGATCGTCGCCGGGTCTGGCACCGAAGTCTCGAAGAAAAGGGGAAAGATTTTCGAGGAAAGTTTGACCGCGAGTTGTTCCCGGAGTTTCCGGCAAGACTCTCCCTGGAATTAGTCGTCCGTTCCTGAATTTTCGATTCGTGCTCCGGAAACGGTCGCATTTAAATGGAAATCATTGGCCGCGATATTGGATCGTGATTCCCGATCCTTCATTTGCAAGAAAATCGACGAGTTTGTCTTTGCTTTGTTACATCGACTCGTTTGTTTCTCCATGGTCCCTTTTGCTTCTCTCTTTTTCTTTTTCAAGTTGGTAGTTGCGAAGCGAAAGAGAACGGAAAAAAGCTTACGTACCTGGGATTGGTTATAAAGAACAAAACCGGAAAACGGAATCGAAGTAATTGATGTAGGAACGGAGCTCAGCTCGTTTTCCAAGAGAGAAGGAGGAAGAGAGATGTCGTGTTCCAGTAAATGCCAGGAATCACCGCATCGAGTGCATTATTCGTCTCGAAATCGAAAGTCCTCCGTTCTTTTGCCTCTCTCGTCTAACGATTTCCCGTCGGTGCTTCGCATTACGATCGCTTCCACTCGGATGGCTGCGTTCTTTCTGCTAAAACTCGCTGTTACCGCTCCGTTGCCTTTCGAACAGCACATTCATTGACTTTTTCGTCTAATTAGGTCTGCTTTAATCCCCACTCGCCGCAAAATCTGCACGCTCTACGCGACCTCGCGGTTCCCCACGGCTAAATCACTTGGAATCCTTAGGCGACCATTTTTATTTAAATAAGGGTCACCATCCCAACTAGAATCGGACCGTGGGTTGTATGTAATTCACAATTTGTAGACAATTGGTAGCAGTATCTAGATCCGTAGGGAACTTTATACATTTATTTTTTATTTTATTATTACGCCATTAACAATGATGGTTCCTGTAATTTTTCCTTTACGAAAATCTTCTCCATGGCTTCGTTAAGGAATTATTAACGAAAATATATAAAATATCTTCTTAAAAAAGAATGCACTAAAATGGAGAAAATAATATTTTTATAAATAATATCTTTTTAAAAAACTTTTTAAAAACCATCCTTATATTAGAGTGCACTAAAAAGTAGAAAATAATATTTTTAGATATTAATAACTATAAACAAAAGCGTGGAGCGCCCACAAAGATTATGTTAATATAGTTTGACGCTCCACGCTTTGATTTATAATCATTAACATCTAAAAATATTATTTTCTACTTTTTAGTGCATACTATAAGTGCATTTTGTAAAAAGTTTTTTTTTATATTTTTTTTATTTTCTACTTTTTAATCACTCCTTTGAAGGATATACAACATGTGTGAAACAACCTGTAGAATTAACCCAGAAAATATATTAGCAATGAGCATCTCGACACAGCTCCTGAAAGTCTCTCAGATCTCGATTTATACCTCCCGGATGATTCCGATGATTCGAAGGTGACGTCAAACCGGAATTTCGCGCGACTCGTTAATGCCCCCGCACTTAGCATGGATAAAATAAAAATTCCATTTAAACAAACTCGACGTAATCGTGTCGAGCCCGGGCTCCGTTTCTCGCGCTCTCAGTTATCGTAACGCGTTCGCAGAAATTACGTTCGCGCACTAGGATAATCCACGCTAACGAGAGAACTCGCGAAAACCTCTTTCTCTCTTCGTCGGAAAAAAAGGATAAATTTACGAGAAATCTGGAACCGCTTCGACAGAAACGTTAATGATCACCGGTCGCGGCCGTGCGAGCAAACACGAGTAGACCTATTTGCATCATTAGCGTGTGTGCACGCTGTTTTACTGCTCGGTATCAACAGAGTTTATACATACAGACGACGTTTATTGCTTTTATTCAAAAATTATCTAACGTTAATTATTCCGTAATTTATAATTAATTTATTAGTTGACCTGGAATGACCTTCATACTAGATCATTGTAGTCAAGTAACCCTAGCTACGTTGAATTTGTATTTTGCAACACCATCTTCAACAATAACGAACAATAAACATATGTTTTGTATGCTGGCTCTAACAAATTCATTAATCACAATAAACTCATATTTTTCGCATCGAAACTGACATTAAAATGTATACAGAGATTAAAGTCAAATATAAAATTCATTTCTGGCAAATTGCATACGAAATATGTCGAATACGGCTGAATCACCATGCATATAAGAGGTATTTCCATCATACCAGTTATTTATTAAACCAATCAGACTGTGTTGCTGTTGTTAATATCAATAATACGCGGGGATGTAACAGCATGGAATAACAAATATTTCCCTTATTACATTATGAATGATTCACTATTGTCTTATTGTGTTGGAATTCTGTCTATAGATTATGATGAAAAGTAGGACAATTAATGTACCTATTTAGATAGTCAATTAAAATTAACTTGAAGATATAAGTAAAGAAACTGTCTCTTTTAATTAAATTAAGCTAAAAAACGAAATTCTTATAGAATTAATTGAGGGCACATTAAATTTAAAAACGAGGTAAATTATTGTAAAATATGATTTTTAATTGGAAAGAGATATTCGAATAAAATGAAAAAAATTGAAAATGAATATGAAGTTTTATCAAGATGAAAATTGAAGTGAAATAATTCGTTGATTAATTCATGAATTAACAAGTTAAGTTAATATATTAAAGTGGACTGGTGACACCGTGGTTGTTTGATATTCTTCCTTACGATGCAAATGGGTTAATACGATTGCGAAAATTCGGGGACGCGCGCTGGGCAAATCGACGTTCGGTCGGTACGCAACTAGATTAATTACCAGTCGGGTCTGGCTCCTTTGACCGGGGCCGTTGACGTACGAGCAATTACTTTCGGCGTTTCCTGTTTTTCCGCAAGATTCACCGTACCGTGACGCGCGGATAAAAGTGTTGCGGCTGCCCGAGCAATCAAAGGAACAAGCGGAACGGAGCTGCGAATCGCTCGTCGAATAATACGGATCAGCGTGCAGTAATCGGGTTGATCCCTCGTGACTCCGTGCACACGGCTCGCGTCCCATATTGCTGGCCGATGTTTCGGCAGTTTATTTGCGTAAACATTCGCGTATCGTATCGCCGTCCCCATAAGAATCGCCTGATTTAACCAAATTATCGACAACGCTACTCACCCTCTATTATTTATTATATGTACAATATACTTCAGGTAGATTTCGACATTTTTAAGTTCTTCTACGTACCAAATTTTTATTTTCAATCTGAATGGTTAGAATTTAATTAAATTTAATTAGAAAGATTTTCGTTAACCCTTCACTGCACGATTTTTTTTTTAATTAGAATGAAAATTATTGAAAAAACTTCAAACAATATTTTCAGAAAAATAAACATAGTAAGATGACATATTATTAGTTTACTATATACCAGATTTGTTAACTATGCCAGATATGATACACATTTATTAACGAAAAGCGATGCTCAGCTGTGCTCTCATTGGCCCGCTGGGAAAAGTTACTTCAAATGACCTCAGGATTTCCTTGGAAAGAAGTACAACATTTTTGAGACAGTCTATATATAAATGTAAGAGCTAGCTTAAAAATAATTGAGCATTAAATTCTCATTTTCCTTACCTAATTCCTTTGGTCTCGGCGACAGAGCAAACGAGTAAACGAGTGGAACAGTGCCACGGGTTCGCAGAGAAAAATGGGTTCTTGCCCCCACAACGGTAACCCGTAGATTGAACCATTCATAGGTATCGCGAAGCACTTGGAACCGGTCGAACGCTTTCAGCGTTTGTGCGAAGCGTAACGTTACACACATCGAATGAAATCGAACGAACGAAATTTGACTGGACTAACAACCGAGGGTTGATAATCCGTAGAACGAACGACGAGTTCCCGCCTGCTCGTACCGGACACGCACGCACACGTGGACACGTACACGGAAGCATGCAACAAAAGGGACGAAAACGTTGCTTTTCATTCCATCGATTTTATCGCGTCACCGGTTACACTCAGCTGTATACATACTGGCGCGCACCGTTGTCGCATACAGGCCAATGGCTGCCGCGAAAAGGACGCGCGCGTCCGACACAATGTTGTTGCATTAACGGAACATTCATCGGAGAGCCGGCATTGTTTGCCCCGTGATTAACTTTTGACCGTCGCGTGGGCAGAGGCCGGCCAAAGTGGAGCAGTAATTTGCCGCGATACGCTCGCGATACATCCGACAGAAAAACAGGACGAGCCTAGGATGGAGGCTCAGAGTTCACTCAGCCATTACGAACCCTTTATTAACCCCAGCCTTTAGACTGCATCTCCATTTTCTTTCATTGTTTGTTACCATGAAACTGGATGACAATGAAATATTAAAGAAAATTTTTATATATATATATTTTTTTTTATACTGTTCACTTAAGAAATTTTTATATGTGTGATCTAAATGGTATAAAGTAGGTTAGTATCCCTCAGGGGTCATTTTTCTCGTAGTTCTCCAGATAATTTTTTACAAAACAACTACACATATTTTCGTGTCGCATCGCGCGGCTCATAAAAAATGCATTTGAATATGTACTGCTGTGACCTGACTAAAGTAACCATACATCCCGTTTTTAGGTAGCCTGTCCCGTTGTCCCCAAGCACAGCTTCGGGACGACAAAATGTCCCATTTTTAGAGGAACCCACGGTAACAATTTCAAAGAAGGACAAGAAAAATTTCAAAATCATCCGACGGCCGTGCATAATACTGCAGCGATATTTTCTTAAAGAACAAAAAGGGTGCATGTCTAATTTTGTAAAAAAAAAAAATAAATAGCCACATTAGACATGTCCTCCAAATATCATAAAAAAGGTGCATGTTTCATTTTGTAAAAAAATAAATGGTCACATTAGACATGTCCTTCAAATAACCTTGAACTCCGAACTTCATAGTACAAAGAAAATCATCGAAATGAATCATTCGCTGTATCATTTTGAATAACCCCACTGTATTAAATCGTCCCCCATGTATGAAACTGTGAAGCGTTGGTCAGCCGGTTTTCACGTCGAAGAATTTCCATCGAGAGAGGGATCGATGCAACACAGAAGCCGTGATTAAGCGGGAGTATCATCCGCCGAAGCATTTTTGTACACACGGACAAGAGCGCGATTGATTTTCTTGTCACAAGTTTAATTACTTGCGGATGATGAACGATCCGGGCGGTAGCCGGCGTTACTGTTAATCGTGCAAACATATAGAGAGGATAAGAGAGACGGTGGCGGGGAAAGAGATTCTCCGCAACTATCAACGCAAAAAATATCAGTTTAACGAAACTGGCAACACTTGCAACCGCATTGCATAACAGCGAGTTAACTGTTAAATTGTTTTTTCTTCTCTCTCGACGTTGCTCGCTAAACATCCTCTCGAATAAGGGAGAGAGAGAGAATAGTGGGCAAGAGAGGGAAACAACGTTCCTCTTAACTGACAGTCAAATTTTCCCGTGGAAAAGCTTGATGAAAGCAGCGACGGGATGGACCAGTGCAAAAGCGACCGGTATCTGAAAACGTTAAGGGAGGAAAACAAGCCGATGGATCTTCCGTCGGTCAAAAGTTTTAATTAATCGGGGAGCCACCGGGGCGGTGAGGTATTTTTATTAATTTTCCAACTGGTGTGTTTTCTCTTTGCTGTTCTCGAACCCGTCAAGCTCCTCCAGCACTGGAATCAGCCCTAATAGCGTCACGCTACACGCTACACCCTATGGGTACGATAATTGCTTCGAAGTTCGAACGTTCCACGTTGCGATGCGATGGGACGCGATGCGATGCAGAACGATGCAGAACGATGCAGAACGATGCAACGAAGAGCCCGGAGAGAACGGAGCCTGATTAAGTTTATTTGCGGGAAACTTTCGCGCCTAGGAACGTAGCAGCCGAGACCCTCAGTGGCAAGTTTCGCCGTCGACAATCCTGGTCGAACGGAAATAGAATTTCTTTTTTATTCTTTCTTCATTATTTATTTAAATTTATTCAGCGAGGCCTTTTTATTAATTAACCCACTTATATTAATTAATCGAGTAGTTTGTTGCATGCGTCAAATCTTGTAATCGAATTTTAATCCACACCCCGATGAGCCAGAGACTTGAAATTACAAAACAATATTAAAAATGGATGTTTAAAAAAATAACTGTGCGTTTAGTAGATAAAAAAGTAAGATCTCGTAGATAGTTTTTAAGATTTCAAAAGTAATTTTTAGTGCATTTTTATTTTAAAGACAAACTATTTCGCTGTTGTTTTTTTCTTCATTGGTTTTCGGAGTTTTCGGCGCTGGATGTTCGTGCGAAAATAAACGAGGAGCCCAGCTGGGGATTACGCGTTCAACGCGAGTACACGGCGAGCATTAATTTCGACGGGCAGGGCGACGCTCAAACGACAAACCGTAACCGCGCGTAAAACAAATCGGTTGTCGGTCGTTCGACGCTTAGTGGACGCTTCAGCACGGTTCACGACACCCGCCGTGTTCCCTGTTCCGTCGTTCGACACCGTCGACCCTCGAGCACTTCCGCCAGTAATGCAGATATGCATCAGCCGTCGTTGCACTGAAACGCCCATGAATAATCTTCTCACTGTCCCCTGGCGCCATTAGAAAATCGAAGAAACCGGACCGCAACACTGAACACACGTTCCTCGCTAATTCTAAACAAATGGAACGCCTCCTCTACTCGTTACATTGCTTAGGAACCACGAAAATAATTTCTTAAAAATAATATATAATAATAGTACTTGGAATTGTATACAATTTTTAAAGAATGATTGGTTAGGAACGACGAGAACAATCTCTTGGAAATAATATATAATAATAATATTACTTAGATTTTCAATTTTTAATAATTAATTATTGAAAATAAATGAGATCTTTGAATAAATATTGCAGATAAAAATTTGATCAGTAGATCCTTTCTGTTTCAAAGGGATGACGTTCAGAATGGTAAAACTGCAGAGTGACAAGTAGAATAGCCGCACGTATGGTCAGACAAGGGTAATCCAATGTTCCGCGGTGTCCATACTGAGTTCGCCGTGGTCAATCAGTAGAACACCGGTGAATTGTAAGGTAATTTATTCACAGGCAAGTCGGGCAAAGGAATCTATGAGCGAACAAGTAGAACAGAATTGGACTATGATCACACAATTAGAATAGAGATGATTCCTGATGAGGCTAGTGAAATAGAAACAATCTATGATGGGACAAGTGGAATATGATAGCCTGGGGTCAGACAACCGGAGCGAAATGCTGTCCACAGGGCCGGCGAGTGAAGTAGATTAGTGGAATGGAATGGGAGACACAGCTTGACAAGTAGAATTCGACTGTCTGTGACCTATAACATGGTATCTAGTTCAAATAAATATATTCGACTCGAATCCTTCCAAGGGTATCAAGGGTATTTACCCTCATATAATCCTTACACGAAGAGTTAGCGACTTGAAATTTTGGGGGGTTATCTTTCAACCTAATACCAATGTTTTCCAAAAAATTTTATCAAAATCGGAGTACGGAGACCTTTTTTTATATAATTACCAATACTATGTAAAGCCACGTACCCCGTTTATAAAATGTTTTCGACTGCAAGAAGGACCGAAATTCTTCTAAAAAATAGTGCTTGCTGGATCGAAAGCTAATATTACGGGCGATCACAGTGTTTGCAGCGCGGCATCCCCTGAAATCCAACAGAGCTGGAAATATCGGTTGTTTCGTCGAAGAAAAACGACGCTATAGTACCCAGGTAGAATTTTTCAATCGTCGCCGGATGGAGAGACAATGGCCGGATTAAAATGTGCTCTCGAGGCAGCGCAGGCTGGTGTGTGGCTGATGCAGGAGGGAGAACTAGCTAGACGAGCGGTCGCGTAAAATGAGTTTCACGAGAAAATGACGACTACGCGGTGGAGTTTGTCGGTGAAATTCGTTTAAGTCGATGTCGCCTCGGCGTTTCTCGTCGACCCGTCGCCCGTCGACCCGTCGTCGAGGGTCGGCAGCGCGACGGGCTGCATGTATTTCACTGTGGAAACACGTATTGCATTTACGTTAGCGTTACAACGACTTTAGGCAAGTACGTGCCCTCGCAAACTGCTCGCTCTTACGCCCTCTGTAATGCAGAAATTCCTTTCTGTCCGGCAAAATCACGGAAGAACCGGCCCGTTCGGACTAGCCCCATCGGTAGCCGGTCACCCTAAATTCACGCTCGGCAAATTCGAAAATTCAATCTGAACCGTTCTTTTTTTGTCACTCGTATTCTATTTGCGCTGTCTGTCTTTTATATTCGTTTACATCGTAATTACACGTACTACATTACTGTATAGAATGTTCGCGCTAACCAACGTTTTTATTTCCGAATAATAAACATTAGTAAATAACTTAAATTGATTTTTTAATTATTTTTTTTTCAATTTTGCAAACAACTATAGCTTTTTCAACGTTTCAGTCTAGTTTTCGATCCACAAATGACCAAGTAAACATTAAAAAAACATACTCTCTGTTTTGCAAGCAATGTGATAGTGTCTAAGTATTCTTTATTTCCATTAGTTTTTCAGAAATGCATGTGTCATTAATTTTTGTTTTCACTGAAACGTTACATGTTTTCTTCATATCATATGAAAGCATCCACAAAATCCGAAATTTTGCGAGATAAGCATTTTTGCGAGATAAAACAACGGTAATAGTTTCTCCTGGTTAAGATAAACACCATGTAGCAACAGAATGGACAAACCCTTTAACCGATTCTGTCATTCCAGGCACGGTTTTAGCGAACCACTTAAAAAATTTCGATGTAGATTAAGTCTGATAGGAGAACAAATTTTTTCCCCCGAGGCTCGTCTAGTTAATATACTCTGTTATAAAAATTCACTCGGGGTCTTTCTATTTGACTAAAAACACGAGTAACGTTGAAAATGTTGAGTGGTCCTAATTGGATAGCCAGAGGCTGCGTATGTTATAATGCAGTCTCTCAGGAAAGGTATTCCAACACGTAAATTCGAGAAAATGTAAATTCCGAAGCGTTGAACATCGCGCGACTCGCTGTAATTATTTTGTTTAGATTTCAAATGTAATTTTTCGGTGGGTACATTGAGTGTGCCGAATTTAATTGGCACTCGAGAGGCCCGCGAAAATAATACAGTTTAACCATGACAGTTGACCAATAATCAGGTTTTATAAAATAAACTGTATTCGTTTCATTGTATTTTATTTGTGTATTTGTGTTCTATTCTAATTATCCATCGAAATCAGCAGTCTATAAGTAAGAAATGTGTATGTGCGATTTGGTTGAAGTAAATAATTATTCATTACAGTAGATATTATTAAATTCAACCATATAATTAAAAAATATTTCTAACAAAAGTTGTGCAGTATACAGTTTACAACAAATTACAATAACAACTAACCATAAAAAACTCTTCTTCAAAGAAAAAATTAGAATAAACTTTTTTACTAATGTCACCTTATATTTTTTGTGCATTAATTGATGCATTTTTGTATTCCCTTTAAAAAATTATTAAGGTACTCAAAAATTGATTAGTTTAAGAAGTTATGATTTTTGTCTCGAATGTCCATTTACATTCCGCACTGTACGACGGGACAACAACTCTGGGACATAAAAACTCACTGTCGGAAAATCGCGGCGAAGATTTGCGTGGCCGGTTTTCCTTTCCTTTTGGGGGCGGGTGATTCATTTCGCGCACGATTTTCCCCGTCGATTCACGCGGCATGAAGTATTAAACGAGCCGCATGCGTGCGCGCAATTCCTATCGAACCGTTAAAGTGTATTTTATAACGCGCCGCGTCGTCTCGGATACGCCGTAGGGTGAATACGAAAAACCAATAAATTATTTCCACCCTATTAACGTAACCGTCGATACTTTCTCTCTCTCTCACACACTCTCTTCGCGGTAATGGATCACGGTTCGGCGATTTTTCCTTTTTCGGGAAGAAAAGTATCCATAACTCGGCCGTTCCGAACCGCGGCTCTACGACACGCCGCGCGGTGCCATGCCGTCACGTCATAATTCTTAATTCCAAAGGTGCTTGAAGCTCGCCACCGCGACCTCGATAAAAGCCTTTTAAACGAGACGTCGATACATTTCTCTCGCCCCGGAGCCACATCGATACGAACGGGGAATTAATTACGAATATCGCGTCTCGAAATGAATGGACGGGAGAGCGCGCGAGCGCCAGTCCTTTTTCTCCTATTCCCTTTGTGTTTGTCTTCGACTCGAACACGCCGGTTTTCTCTATCCCTTTGTCCCTTTGCCGGCGCTCTTTTTTTCGTTCGCTTTTTCATTATTTAGTCCATTCCACTGTTCCACCGGGAATTACTAATTAGCGTGTGCCGAGTATAAGTATCTATCACAGAAATGCTGATAACGATATTTCGATAACATATTCAGTCGATGTATTCGAATCAGATTTTTCTTTTGTTCGTGGACAACAGGAAATGTTGAATTAATTCCACCATTTGTTCCACGAGAAAGCTTCACATCAAAACGTTTGTAAAAACATTAGAAAATATTTTTCGTAAATGAAAACCACTATGGATCTCAAGAGATGTCCAATTGATGTCCAATTGTTTTTTTTTTGGTAGGTTTATTCAATTTTGAATTGAGTACTGTCAATTTTAGCACAACCAAACTTGTGTGGTTTAAGTTTATTGCTGTACTATTTTTGTTAACGAAATGATTTAACTATCGATAGAACAGTGTTCGAATACTCACCTTTGGAAATATTCCATGTGTCCAAGGTCGCTAAATAATTCTCATAGAAGAATTCCAAAAGCGACGTTAAATAAGGTAAAAAAAGAAGTGTTCGAATACTTTTTGTAGCAATGTTGCATCTTCGTGAGGGGTGTTCGAAGATAATTTTTCTAGGGTCATAATTCCTCGTTTGTTGGAAGGGAAAGTTTTGAACGCGCTGTCAATGTGTTGCAGTACCGATGGAGTCGATACAGGGGGTGGCAGGCCAGAAGGCAACTTTGCCCTGTAATATACAACCCCGCGAGCCGAACGATGCCGTCTCTATGGTGCTCTGGTTCAAAGAGGACAGCGGCGAGCCACTCTACAGGTAAGCCATCATTGTTATTTACGAGTGTGGGTATATGAGAGGGAACGATGGAGTGAGAGGGGTGAGAAGAGAATGGGGAGACCTTTTAAATCTCCACGCAGCTCTTTCCCCGATATATTCAACGAGTCTGTCGTCGCGTCTGCCCTTGTATCGCCACCGCAAAAACCGAGCACCGTTGCAGGATTGTTGGAACCGAAAGAAATTACCATTGCTCGCGCTTCGATTCCGTTCGCTGCGCAGAAATAAATCGAGAACCAACGTGATACCACTGTAACTAGAATGTGACTGGCACTGCGGTTCCGGCAGAGCGAAATTAAGAACGTCTTTCCTTTTTATTTACGTGGTCAAAAGATTTGACGAACATTTTGCTACTGACAGCCACTGATGAACATTTCGCGTTTGTTTTACAGTGCCTATTGTGCTCGAAGAGTATTTCTCCGTTCTCTTGCGGCTTTGAAATGTTGCAATAAAAACTTTTAGCTGGATGCTCTTTGCCAGATTGCGGCAGAGTTTCAGTGGAACGAGTTAACCACGTTCATGGTATCAGGGACATTTATAATTTCAATAATTATCAAATAGCAAATCGTGATACGTTTACTGTTAAATATTTTTTAACAATTCATCATTCAATGATGACCTTGAAAAAATAAATAATTTTGAAAAATATTAAATCTTCATACCACCATATAAAAATCTACAGATCTCACACGAACAAGCCGAAATTGTTTTCCACACAGCCGTCCAAACAAACCAATAAATTCTTTCATGCACAGAATCGGAATTTGTTTGAACCGTCGCGTCGGAACGAACAAAACAGAAAATTGGCTGAAACGTTATGGTACACGGCGAACGAACAACAGTGAAAATTGTAGCAGTAGAATCGCTGTCGAAAGTCTTTCGAATCGAGTTTCGCGTGGACAACAGGCAAAACAACGCAGGATTGTCTGATCGAAACGAAGGGTCGCGAGGATGTCCGAAGGCGTTGCGTTACCGGGATCAATTCGAGAAGTGGGCCAACGCGAAACAACGGAAAGGGATCCGCGCTAAATCGGAATCACGGTTGCAAGCTGGGACTTTTCCCGAGCGGGCATTATACGTCAGCTCGTAAAAAACGGCCTTACTCCGCGGCAAGAAAAATGCATAAAAGAGGCGCAAACTCTGTTTTATTCGTCTCGCGAGCCGTTCATGGTTCGCCGGCGCTCGTACGCGGTGCCTCGACGCGATAAAAACTTTCGAAATGTCTTGGTTCGAAGGCGGCAATGATATTCGTGGCCCGTCGAGTGCTGCAGAAGCAGAATTCAATATTAATATTTAATCTCCGCGAACGGATGCCAACGGAGGAGAGCGGGTTGGGTCGGTCCGTTCCGAGGGGAGAATAAATTTGCTCGCGAACCCGGCGTTGGGATTCATGCGAATCTTTAGGCTTCGCGACGCGACTGTTCGGAACCGGCTCCCCACGTCCACGTTATTCCAACAACCCGACCAGACAAAAGTAGTTCGCGAATATTCCGCGAGCTCCACAAAACATTCCGGGAGGTCGCCAAAAAATTCCACTGGCACAATTATTATTATTATTATTATTATTTATTATTATTATTATTTATTATAGACGGGCAGAAGCCCTTTTTACATAAGTATTTACAAAGAAAAGAAAAAAAGATACAAGACTACTTATCTAATAATTGCGAAGCAATACATAAAATTCTGATAATGTGATCTTGTGTCTGACCATGCACTGACTTATTCTACTTAACTGTTTGTAATTTGTTTGTAAGGTAACTTTAATTTTTTCTGTTCAAATATTAATGCTATCGAAAATTACGAAGCAATACATAGTATTCCAATAATGCGATCTTGTGTCTGACCATGCACTGACTTGTTCTACTGAACTGTTTGTAATTTGTTTGTAAGGTAACTTTCTAGCCGTTGTTAATAGATTTCCCTTGCACCCAATTAAGGAAAATATTTTGTCAAAAATATAGTTTAGTTTAATCGAGTTAATGGAGTTTAAGCTTGACGTACACACTGATCGCACGAGCTACACAATCTACACCGTTAGTGGATTGAATTCTCTGGAGTGAGGATCGACTTTGTAGGATCGATGTCTCAGCCTTGAATGGCTGAAGGAGGCGATAACGCGTGGTACACGACTCACTTTCTCGGGACGGATAGCACGAGTTTCAAGATGGCTGTCGATCAATCCCCCTTATTAGCCATGCATTGGTACAGCTGTGTATACCTGCATAAATGAAGTTACACAGGATACGCGGTTACGATCTGGATAACAAATAGCTCCGGCAAGCGCGATACACGGTTCCCATCACGGTCGTTCTGTAATTAATGTGCTTCATCGTCGTAAAGTAAATGAACGTCCCTTATGAAATGCAAATCCGGCTTGGAAATACAGAGAGAAAGAGAGAGAAAGGGACTCAATTAGACAGCGTTCGAATGTAAAGTTGCGAGGCATCGCTTTCTCCTCCATCGAGATTCCCCGACGACGGATTCGTTTGAATGGAAAACACGGAAACCGCGTTGTTGTTCTCGTTTTCATAATTTCCACGCCGGGAATCGCGATAATAGGGCCGCGTACGGGTGATAGTTTTCGCCGGGAATTTTCCAAGATTTTTATTGCTGAACCAGGGAAGAAAAAGAGAGAGAGAGACGAGATCGAGTTATTCCGAGTAACAGCAACGTGGTAACCATCCTCCCTTTCCACGGACAACACCGCGCTTATTAAACGCGTGCCAGGATTAAAAAGAAACTGCTTGCGCATTCAGGAATGTAATAGTCCTCCTCCCCCGTAAGCTCAGGGTGCTTCAACGCCGCGGAATATACTGCGACAATCTGCGAAGAGTTAATTGCTCGGCAGGCTATACTAAAAGCGAAGAAACCGCGTGCGGCCAAAGAACTTTGCTGCCTCGCGAATCTCGGAGGACCGCGACGCGAATCGCAACGAGCAGCAACCGGGATACTGTCTTTTTTGGCTGGGGGATTTGGAATTTTGTGTAGCTTAACATTTCTGGCTTCCAGTGCAGCTCTTCTCTCCAAGTGGTTCTCTGTTACTGTGCACGATAAAAATAGGAGAGTACCGTCTGTCTGATGTGCTTGTTATCAACAATGACAATGCAACGAGTAGGTAATGTAGAGGTAGAATAATCAAGGTAGAAAATGTAAAACGTGAAAATATGTTTGCAAGATTCGAGACTTCATTTTTTAACCGAAAAGAGAGCACGAGATAGAAATCCTTGTTCACGCTCGCTAGAATTTGAATATTTTTGTAAAACTTTTGTAAACATGTATAAACAGCAATTTCTTCTTGAATAATATTGGAATAATATATTACTACCGATAAAGAAGGATCGATACTAGAGTGTAGAGAAATTGATGCTTGCATCGACAGCATCGTAAATCAGGATTTGTAACTAATAAATGAGGGTGTGTAACGCTGCACAAGAATGCGATCGAAGAATGCAATAATTTTATTTGAAGACAACAAAATTTAAAGAATTGATTAAATAATGATTACAAAAAATATACAATTATAAAGAAATAAGTTATGCAAGTTACAAAAAAATATTATTATAATAATATATATATTATATGTAATATTTTTTCATGAAAATATCAACGTTGCACGATGAAACAATTGCGAGTAAATTGCCTCGAGAAAATGGAAGCGTCGCCGGTTGATTAGGCATCGACTCGTTCTACTATGCTGTTCGACCGGAGTCGAAGAATCGGGTTTCGCCGATGTCTGTCAGTCGAAGTCGTTCGGTAAGGTTTCCGGTTCGCAGCGGAATAGCAGATAATCGTTTCGATTACTATCGGGGACTTTTAATGAGGTCGTGGAACGGGTGGGGGATGGGAGGTCGCGCACAATGGCCGTTCTAGAAGACATTCGAGCGAAAGAGAGATAGAGAGAGAGAGAGAGAGAGATACAGAGGGCACGGTAACAGAAAGGTAACCACACGGACGCGGCCCGGATTATTCGTGTAAGCTGACCGCAATAATTGGTCAGCGAGTTCTATGAATGCAATGGAGATTTAATGATAACCCGGGACACACGAAATGACCGCGCGTCGCGCCGCTCTGGTGACGCCCTAGCCTCCGCCGCGCCGATAGATAAATGGTGACCGATCACAGATCATCGACCTGATTTGCATTTCCAAGCACCGATATCGGGCCACGCCGCTTTTATCTCTCCGTCCGTAACCCCTCCTCATAGATTTCCCGACGTCCCCGATAAATGATGTCGATGTATGTTTGATGTCCATATCGATAAATCATCTGTTTTAGCGCGGACGATGACAGCTGCTAATTCACGACAAGTTAATAAACCGTTAACTATGGATTCGATTCCGGTACCGTAAATATCGAAAGAGATAACATTCTCGAGAACGACCGTGTGCTGTGAACAAAAATTCTTTCAAAACGTCTCACAATGAAACCAAACGAGATCGTTACGGAAATCATTGACCCTGCTGGACTCCGCATCCTATGTCCATTCTGAGAAAAATCTGGGTCTCCAAAAATTAACAGAACTTTGTTTTTTATATTGCAATATTAATATTTCAATGGAAAAATTGATTCGGTATAAATGGTTTCCAATATGGAAACCACAAAATCAACTCTTAAGAAAATAGACAAGAACCACAATGTTCAAGGAATGTAATTTTGTTATCATATTTTCATTCAAATGTTTTTGTACTTTCAATTTTCTGTTCTGTAAAAATTTTCATCAGTCTACAATGTTTGCATCGTATTCTTTATCATTTTGAAATAAATCTCACATGAGATTTTCTATAATAAAAAATAAAACCGTGTTTTAAAAATAAACAAATGACTACAAATCGTCCCTATTAGCAGGAATATTTAAATCTAGCGGATGAACGCAAAACAAGCCTGACCTCGTTCCTCCAAATGGTTCCGACGATAAAAATTCCTGCAAGCCGTTCTTGTAAATGACAAATAAAAAAAAACACTAAACTCCAGAGGCCTATATACCACAAACCAATTAAACGACATGAAAATAATGACTTAAACTCCCCCTAATTTCGCACGCACTACATCCCATCAAGCTTTCATCGCAAAAAGCGGTCTATTTCGCGTAGTATGACCCAGATAGCAGACAGGGCGTGACAGTAGTCGCGGTGCGCGCATAGTCAGACACCGCGTGCACGGGAGTCGCGCGATTAATCTAAACGATTCCGACTGCGACAACGAGGGTGAGAGAGAGAAAAATCGTCGAGTGGATCCGTTGTCCGAAGAAACGAAATTCTGGGGATAGACTCGCGGTGCTATTAGTTAAGCGACGTCCAACGACCGCGATAACGGTTAATCGGGGACCGAGCGACGCGTAACAATAGCTTGTAATAATGGATGGTAGGGGACGGTTTGCTGGTTCATCCGTACCGTTCCGCGTACGAGAGAGGTCCGTTACTCTGTTGTGTAACAGCATGGACAATGGACCGATAATTCGAGCCGGTGGAACGCGGTCCCAGGCTAGCAAGACGCGTGTAGACCCGATTCTACATGTAAGTCGACCACAATGCCGTCGCGGAAACAGGTCAATTAACTTCTCGATCGGGAACGTTACCATGGACCCGTCGACGTTTAATCGACCACCGTTGCGTTGCACATGCATCGCCTATTCTCTCGCCTTGAAACAAACCCTCGATCTCGCGCCATAATCCTGGGAAAGTTTTCAATACCAAAAATTAAGTTCGACCTTCGTCTTCAAAGTTCAAAGTAATTTGAAGTCCATGCCACAGTACATATTTGGGTAAACCTTAAGCTCCGATGACCTTGACCTTCACATATGTTGTCAAGGACAACATTCTGAACAACTATTGTCATCACAATTATCCAGTGCTGGGTTTTAATTTTCGAGATAATTGCAAAAAACTATTGCTAGTACTAAATTGAATTTTCTGTATTCGCACATGCACATGCAATTTTGTAGTGGTTTTTGCTACAATTTAATTGTTACCCAATATCTATCGATGACATAGAGCTCAGAGAGCTACGAATCCTATTTCTTTCTAGATTTGCGGCTGCCTCGCTTTGCCTCGACTTGCCAGACAATCGGCGGCCGTATTTACGACGTCGGAGAATGCGAGAACGTCCGCCAGAATTATTATATTAGAGCGGACGACGTAGAAGGAGATTTACGAAATCCATTGTCCTCCTTCGTCGAGCAAAGAAGAGAACCCGGTCTTCCCGTAACGATCGCGGACCGTCTCGGCCAGTTCCAATTTTCATTAGACGGTCTTCCATTGTCTGCGCTTGAAGAAACGCGGTTTCCATTGAACATGCGTATGTTTCACCTTTGGGGAAACCTCTGGGAAGCCTCTCGATAGCCTTTGGGAAACCCCTAGAAATCTCTCTTCTTCGAAATTATTACTGTTTCCTTATTTATTCGGCTACCATAGTCTGTGCCTCGTATCGTCTTATTATCGGGTTTCAGAAGGAAACAATAGAAAGTTTAAACGGAAAAAACTGCTTTAAAAGACTGTGTTTATACATTTTACGCGGTGATCAAAAAACTTGGTTAAGCTGTACATTTACTGCCGCATAAAATACGCGTACAACAATCTTCGCGCGGTTCTTCGCGAGAGTACAGTAGAACAAGCCAGTGCTTAATCAGCCAGTAGCGCACACAGTTATCAGACTTACATCTTTTCGCAATTTTCCGTGTTAGTATGTATACGGTATCTTAGTGCAAGAATATTCTTGTTATAGGACAGACGTATCATTTTAAATGCTGATGATTTTCTTGGATAATTAGATTAAAATCGAACCATGATTATTTTTATTTTTGTCCATTGCATACGACAAACGGTTCCTAGCATAGAAGTTCCTAAAGAACAATTGAAAATGACGGAATATTATTTTCACTTGTATAGAAAACCAATTAAAACTCAACCGCAACCGACTAAAAACAATTTCACTCGACTAGAATCGCACGTTGTAAACGACACCGAGGTCGTTACAGAAGAGTGTTCCCTGTAGCTAATTCCAGCGATCCCGTCTCACGAGACGTCGACGATCGATAGATCGACGGATCCCTTTGAAAAATCTGTGTAACAGTCGCGGTTCGATTCCGCTATCCTCGTGAATCGACAGGAATGAATGTCAAGCCCACCCTCTCCCCCCGCGATCGACGCGCCGCGTCCCGTTTCACCAGAGTTCGCCAGGAAGAATACCCATCGAATGAGAAACGATCTATTACGGAGCTATGAAAATGATTCCATTGAAATCGAAAGAGCTTAGAGATGAAGCCCGCTCGCTCGCGAGAGAGGAAGGGAGGCCAGAGGGGGGAAATACTCGATACAGATCGAACGATCATCCGTCTTCTGGGATTGCCGCGAAACGAGTGCATTGTGGACTTCGCCAATCACCACCCTTTTCCAGCGGTACGCTCTTTTGTCACCCTCCCTTTCTTCCACGCCTCCGCCGATCCCTCCAAGCCCTCTCTCGTCGCCTCTCTTCCCCGCCTCCGCATCGCCACCACCGAGATTCAACCCCCCGCGAACCCAGCCGGATTCGACTCTTTTGTTCGAGTTCTTCCTTTCCTTAAAGCGCTCTTCCTCGTCAACGAGTCGCGGATAAAATCGATCCTCGTGGTTTTTCTTCGTCCTACTACTCTTTCGTCTTTTTTTTTCTACCTGGCGAAAGTGGAGATCCTCCTTTGGACCGTCAAGCGTGGTCGAAACTTATTTCTTTCACGTGATTTCAACCGGCTGAGTTTCATTCTTTTTTAGAAATTAAAATTCATTTGAGCTCGCGGCGAGCAACTTTTTCCTTCATTTTACTGATGGAACACTGGCTTTGTGAATTTTTATCTCGGGAACCATTTGTCGGATCGGGATGATCCTTTTCTATCTTCATCTGGAAAGTTTAATACCGACGGAATGCTATTTTTGTTAATTAGAAAAATTGTTTATCAAATCGATTTGTTTGTGAAACACAGGTCCTCGAATATTTCGATTTTTATCTAGTTTTTACGGTAGAGCTGATCTTTGCGAATTTTTATCTCGAAAACCATTTGTCGGATCGAACTGAAACTTGATTCATTGAAAAGAGGATGGTCTAATCCATTATGTGCAATTTTTTCTGTTCAAATATTAATGCTACCGAAAATTGCGAAGCGATGCATAGAATTCCTGTCTGACCATGCGCTGACGAGTTCTACTGAACTGTTCTAAAGGGAACTACACAATTACCATCGCCTAAAAAATGTACCGACTGGCAGAGTAAGTTAAACAGTCCGCAAAGGAGTGTCTAACAATCGGGTGATTTTAATTTCGTAATTGGATCAGTTCAAGCGCAGAAACAAAGTAAGCCTCATCGAAAAAATTGAATTAATCTCTTAATTAAAGTGATTTCGTACGGTTCTTAATAATTGCTCTCGTTTCACGAAACGGTAACAAAGATCGAACCAGCATGAGAGAAAGAGAGAGTGAAGGGGGGGAGGAGAAAAATGGAAAGAGAGAAAGTCAGCAGACGTAAAAGCCCGGGCCGTGCATGGAAATCGGCTACAGTCGAACTTCCCGTTCGATCGAACGAAATCGTTGGTTCTCGATTGCAGTTGATGCTCAGCCACCCCCTTCAGTCTCCACACCCCTATCGTTTCTAGCTGCCACTTTGCCGTGAGCACCCAGCGCGCACTGCCACCTATACCACCCCTCTATTCAAATATCACTGTGAAACCACGGCCCGGCATTCTTCAAAATGGGATTCATGCCGTCGCATAATAGGACAGAGATATCAATCCGTGAATATAATATAATATCCGATTACACGAGCCTCCGCGAACACAACGCGCCTGTTCACCGTGTCGGGCACGTTAAACGTCTCCACGAACGTTCCCGCCCTTATTCTTACCCGTCAATGTATCTCCGGTGTAATATGGGAAACGTTCGCTTATCCTCCATCTTCCTCTCTTCCGCTCCTGTTCGTCTCACCTCGATGTAAACCACCCTCTTATGCTAGGTAAACCGAGCACAGGATCGAAACGATACCGAGGGACGCGATACGACACGGTAAATACACTTCCAGCAATCAGAATCTGAACGAATGGAGAAAATACACATTTTTATTTGTTAGTAATTCCTTTTTAGATTCGCTATTAACGCGTGGAAATGTTGGCGATGTCATTCTAGAACCTTAAACCTTTTGTTGAATTCAATCATCCTTTCGTAGCTTTATTTTTTAAATTTCGGGTAGCTGTCTGACCATACACTGACTTATTCTACTGCATTCTCCCGAATAGGTCACCTCGTCATTCTTTTCTTAGACACTAAATATGTGGATATAGCTGTGAAAAGTGGGGACGGCACGTATCAAAACACACGAGAACTACATCGAAGTCACAGTGTGTCGATCGATGTCCCAAGCGAGCGAGGCTCGAACTTCGAACAGTTCTTAATATCGTTTTCGTTGACCTCGTTACACTAGCTGTTGTTATCGCTGGTAAACCTTGTTAGCATTATAAACACGTCGTCTATTTACAACGAACACTACGATATATCCGGAATTTACTATCTCGAGGGAGTATTGCACGCAACTACAAATGCTTATCGAACCACCACTCCTATGCACCCCTAATAATACTGCAGACCTCCGTACAACGGAATTACACATGAAAAATAAATTAACCATCGTATTAACGGTACTCCCGATTGTTCAGATCCGTTCAAGTTCCCTTTAAAATCGTGCACTATAGAATAACGTTAAACGCGTTGAGTGTCATACACCATCGCTCCAAATAATCCCATAAAGTCGAAGTAATTTAAGTGATCAGACCGAAACTGTGCCATTCAAATACACCATTTCGCCTTTCATGCTTTTAGATCCTATTGAATCTTAATGAATTCGAGCGTAGCAAGGGATTAGAACAGACCGAAACGAGTTAATCAATCCCTTTGCTCTTTCCAAGAGTTTCATTGTGATTATCTATGCAGAGTGAAATGTAACAACAAAATGGTAATTATATAGAACAGGTCTGCGTACTCCGATTTTGATGAAGTTTTAATATGTTATAGATTTCGACCATTTGAACAACTTTTTCCTTTTCCAATATAGGGGGGTTGGTTTTAGTTTTCGAGATATTTGCAAAATACTATCGCTAATACTGTATTGAATTTTTTGTATTCCTGCATGCATTCAATACAGTATTAGCGATAGTTTTTTGCAAATATCTCAAAAACTGAAAGCAATCCCACCATTTTGCAAAAGGAAAAAGTTGTTCAGAATGCGTTGCTGCATAACATATTAAATTTTCATCAAAATCGGAGTGCGCAGACCTTTTCTATAATTACTAACAAAATTTTATGTTTATTTTCTAAGGATTATTTCATGACTGAATAAAAATACAGAAAGAAACACAAACTGACCTTGAAATAATCTTCAAACGAGAAAGGTAAAATTTTTTGTTACAGTGACTCTCTGTCTTTCACTCTTTAGCTGCTTATCTGCAGCACCGTCTTGCCTTAGAACCATTTTCCAGCGATCGAAAACATCGCGGTAACCGTTAACCGACTAAATGGACCTTTGACGACGAGAACGCGGAGCAAGCTTCTCGTTCGCGATTTTTATTTTGCTCGTTTCGGGCCGATGAATCGACTTCCGTAACCGATACGGTGCCCCGTAACGTCGCCGAGGACGTTCAACCGGAGAATCGCAAATATCGTATAATTTCGATCGACGTTCGCGAAGCCGGGTAAACAACCGAGCACAGGTATCCAGTGTAAACTAATTTCCCGTTCGCTGCGCGTCGATACGCGAATATGTTGTACACGTATACGTGTTACGGAAGCAATCGCGAAGTTTTCTTCGACGAGCGACGAACGCATTTTAGCCAGCCCGAGACGTTCCTTCCAGCAGTTTCATTAATTAGCGAACGACGCCGCTTCCTTTACATATTTCGCTCGGCTCCGATCCGAACACTTCGTTTTCCGGTTGTTTCCCACGCCCCCTTGTGTCTCGCCGAGCAGAGACGAGTTTCTTCACCGTAACTCGTTAATTTGACGACACTTCACCATCGGAAATCCGTTCGACCCCGACGCCTTCCCCGGGAATCGACGAACAATGTTCTGCGGGCGAAGTATCAGGTTTGCAATTAAATTCGACGCCTTTATTTAGTGACATTCAATTTTCATTCGTGATGGAATGATTATTAGTGATGCCGCTAATGAACAGTAAAAAAAGTGAATTTGTGTGATTCTCTAATAAATATTAGATGCAAAAAATTCGACGACAAATTCATTGGGAACCAATAATTTTTCCAAATACAATGAACAAAACGAAAACTTATTTATGGTTTTGAGTTCATGCTAAAATTCCATTGTAAAAAGCACTTTCACTTCTCCGGACAACTTTTCCAATTTTTCTTTCCCTAGAAACCTTATTCGGAATATTACGAATATTTTTTTAAAGTGATTTGCTTACCAACGAACAGCGTTCAATTTATATTCATATAGAAGATCGATGGAAAACATTTTTAAAGCTTAAAGCTTAACTTTTCATACGTTTCATTATCACGCCGGAACAATTCAGGTGCTATCAGAGAACGGAATGAACCGGAAAACAAATACTGAAAGAGATTTAAAGAAACGTATTAAAAGCCTGTTCATTGTTCTCGAGCACAAAAGATATTTTCTAATTCTAAAATCACTGTTTGATTAATATTGAAAAACACCGGCATTTTTCACGGTTCATTTCGCGGATGCTTTCATTGTTGAATTGAAACAAACTAATTGTCAAACCGTTGAAAATTACGAAGGTTATCGAGAGGCGCGCTGCGTCGAATAATCCGAATGCTTAATGCACCGGTTATGAATATTTTCCACGGTCGAAAACTACAAGCGCGAAACTTTGCCGATGAATTCGAACGGAAATTGCGAAAGTTCCGAACCGAATTATTCCCACATTCGTATCGAGACAGGGGGAAGAAACGCGTTCATAACATTTTCATAAAATTGTATAATCTCTGACGCGAAAGTTCCGCGGAGAAACAAATTCTACGGGCTGAAATTTCAAATGGAAATATTTGTCCGTTCAAGAGTTACGACGTATAGTACGTGGAGGTACAACGGTGCTTAAAAGTGTAGCTCGTCCACCGATGAACGCTTGGAAACTCGAAAGTTTCGAGTGCCGACTTTTTTCTGTAATGTATAACTTGAAAAATTGCCAAATATTTTTTACACGAATCCCGGTCCGCGCGCGTCGAGCTGCCTCTGTCGCGGGATCCTGTTCGTCTTTTTATACCCTTTCCCTTCTATTCTCCCTTGTAGCCTCTTCTGTCGCCGTTGCTGCTCGTAGTCTGCCTTTTTAGACTTGGCTCACACGCTTCTACAAGGGAATCGCGTTTTTTTCCCTTTTGTCTGCTCCTGCATTTGGAATTCTCGATATCGCCACTCGACTGTTTAAGTCATCGATTTTTATTTTGTTTATTAACTAAAAATCAGTTTAACGATGTTCTGGAGGTAATTAAAAAGGCAAAAAAATTTTTTAAATTTGACAAGATATAATTCTTACTAAATTAATGCAATTACCAAAGTTTGAATGAGAAACACTGAGTGTCACCGGCTCATCCTGACGCAACACAATCATCGAGAACGCTCGCAATGTATTTCCAATAAGTAAACCGTTAAACTAATCACTAGAGACCGAATACATGATTCGAGCGATCTGCTAGATTAGACCGAACCATGGCGATGGGAGGGTTTATCAAGGCTCAAATTTTAGAGTAATCGATGGTCCAGTGATAGGCAGATTTGCCCGGTTGAGCCGAAATTTCGATCGTGCAGCTGTAAATTCGATGCGCCGCGTCGCACAGTGGGCAATTCGAACGAACTTCAAAATCAAAGAACTTTCGATAGAAATGAGATAGCGCGATGAAATTTTTTTGACATTGAAGCTAAACTTTGTAGATATATAAATATGTTTGTGATCGTTTCGTGAATCTGTGTGATTCTCTAATAAAAATTCGAAATCCAAACATGTCAACCGGCTACTTGTACCGTTTAAAAAATTCTGATATTTGCAGTTTCATCGAATTTTCCGAGATTCCTTTGTAATTGTCTCGAATTTTATTTTAATTTTGAAACGTCGCTCCATCTCATTTCAAAAGTTGTTTGACTTTGAAACAAATTTCGTCGGAACTGCCGACTGTGCGCTGGCGCGTCGTCGCGAGAGGTAAACAGATATCGCGACATTGTGTCGCGGTGCGTTTCGCCATTGAAATTTCCAGGTGACGAGGGGCCGGGGACAATAGCGCGTGCCGAGTGGGATTAGGAGGATGAGCGAGGATGACGGGGGGAATATCAGCGTGTGTACAACTGCAATTGCCGTTAGTCACGTTCGCCGTCGCGCCGGAAGAAAGAAGGGAGCGGGAAAGGGCGGCGGGAAAAACGAGCTGGCGGACACAGACACGAACCCGGGCGTCGACGTTGCGGACAGCGAAGAGTCTTTTATCTGCTTACGCTTTATTTGCATCCGTGCAAACACGCCGGATCGCTGCCGGACATGAACTCTCGTCTGACTACGGGGTGAGAGGGCTTCTTCTCTCTCCCCCTTATCTACCCCTAGTAAACAACCGCAACCGCGATGAATATGAAAATATCGCGCACGCGTCGCATACACTCACCCCTCCCCCTTCTTGTACCTTTTGTTCCCGGCGTCCATTTCTACCCGAAGACAGCTTCCGCTCGATCTACCACACCCCAGACACCAAAACTAACGAACCCGTCGATGAACCGATGCCTCGACTTCTCGCATTCAATTCCCAGCTTTCCCCGCAACATCGAGCGTAGCCACTGATTTCCTACATTTCCTGTGAACGAGATAAACGAACCGCGAATCTCCACTAGATAGCTCTTTTTTTACGGTTATTATTATTGACGGCGCGGCTTTATTGCTGGAGCTGTGCGGAAATGTATTCGGATATATGTAGGGGAGGGTTTGGAGGGTTGTTACAATGCTGAATTGAACATTTCGAATGAACGAGATGTTGATTACGCTGTTCTACGATTTTTAATTTGTTTGTATGATACAGCCCTGTGAATTTACTTCGAGGTAACATTTAATTCTCGTTTCCAATTAGTTTTTTTATTTATAAGCATTTAAAACCCTTCTGGGTTTATTTTGCTTTACAGGAATAATATAAGTGAATTCAATAATGAGAATTTCAGGATATTTTTAATACAGGAATAGTACAGTAAAAATTTTATAGGGTTAAAAATGGGTATAATAGTAATGTTCACTAACGCTAAATATATAAGTTACATTTCGGATTCAGTTTATTCTTTTTTTTTAAGATTGACCAGCGGGCAAGGTAGATTAATAATCTCCGTAGAAACGGGAAATTCGACACCGGAAGAGCGGGCAGACAGGCACGGAATGAGCGACGAGGGGATGATCAGCGCGGTTCGAACACGCGCAGCCTCTCTTAGGTAGTCGAGCTCGAATTTTTCAGGGAACTTTCGCGATTCGTCATAGTCGGCGGGATGGTCCGAGGAAGTTCGCCTCGGACCAGGCTTCAAACTCAATACAGAGACCGAGAGAGGAAGTGCACTCGACCGACAGAGTCGGATAACCTTTTACTTTGGAGATCGAGCTCGCCGAGATGGCATTAGAAGATGTATCAGAGCCCGGTTCGAGACTCGAATGCCCCGGAGGAACACGACTCCGTCCTCTATCTCTATCTATCTATCTCTATCTCTCTCTATCTCTCCCACTCGGCTCAAACGACACGGACAACTTCATAACTACCCGCCGAACGGACAAACATCATATACGTATGTATATATACACTGCACGGACAACTCCTTTCGCCGGGCGAACTTTTAACCCGGCGCGATCCACCTCCGTCGATCTCTTCGAACCAATTACCCTGCTCTCGAGCTGATGTGGTCGAGCGGAAATCTCGAAATTCGCCTAATCTCTCTCCTCCTGCTAGCTTGTACCACGTAACGAGAATTTTTACCGGAGTCCCTTTTAACCGTATCTCTTCCAATCTTTTCGTAGAAGGATCTCGAACTTATTCCTGGAGCAGCGTTCAAAATAATGGTAATTATATAAAGAAGGTCCTGCGTACTCCGATTTTGATGAAATTTTAATATGTTGTGCAGAAACACATTCTGAACAACTTTTTCCTTTTGCAATATAAGCGGATCGCTTTTAGTTTTTGAGATATTTGAAAAAAACTATCGCAAATGCTGTATTGAATGCATGCAGGAATACGAAAAATTCAATAGAGTATTAGCGATAGTATTTTGCGAATATCTCGAAAACTAAAAGCAACCTCCCTATATTGTAAAAGGAAAAAGTTTTTGAGAATGTCGAAATCTATAATATATTAAAATTTCATCAAAATTGGAGTACGCAAGCCTTTTCTATATATAAAAGCCGCGCTCTGTTTGGTCTGTGTTTTTTGTTAATAACTCCTAAACAAAGCCGCTGGCGTCATTTTTGTAAAGGAAAATGTCGCTTCAAATGACCCAAGGAACCTCCCATTTCCGGGAAGTACACGAATTTTGGGACACCCTGTAGAAGCAAAGACAAAAAAGAGACAAATAAGATGGTAAGAGGTATACTGAGAGAAGAGAGAGCAGGGCTCGAGCAGGGTAAGGTCGCAGAGCTTAATAGCAACGCCCTCCGTAATATCACGTCGCGCGCATTTCAGAGGTTAAGGGTTAGACCCGGCGATGCGTTTGTATTCGTGTCAACGATCCTGTACGGTTAAGCGGAAATGCCAAGTGGCGCACTCCCGTTGCCCGATGCAATGCGATGTGTCTGACGGCGAGTGCGCGATTACACTGGCTCCGACGTCTCATCTTCGAGTCCTTGTGGATCTACTACTGTCTGTGCGCCACGCGAGCGCGTGCCAATTTATTTCTGACGTCGATCTGACGATTAAATCTTCAAAATGTTGATTTTTTCGATATTCAAAACGAATAACTTTTTGTTGATCGCTTAACAATTTAATTGAAAGCAATTTTGCAATATGTTCATTTTGAATATATTCTTTTATCGTGTTCCCCAATGCTATTTTGCTTTCTGCTTCGGTAAAAACGTCGACGTTCGAAACTTGACAGGGTGGTTTCTCAAGATAAAAGTCTGCTCTATCGCGTGGTGTAATTTAATTTTCCGCTGGGCTCTTATTTTTTTATATAAATTGAAAAATATCCTCAAAAATGTGTGCAAAAGTGGCGTCTCTCTGTCTTGAATCATTGTTTCAACATCTTTAAACAACCACAACGTATTACTATTGCACATCACTGGTTTCGAGAATGTCTACAGAAACTTTTGCTGTAAAGAACAATACAATATGTTATATAATAACATTGCAATTGTTAATCAAATTAAAATTTCTCAAAAACTGTGCGTGTAGGAGAAAAAATTAAGACCAGATTCGGAATCAGAACAAAAAACTCTATTTTATCCAGTAATATGAAAACATAAAAAAAAGTTTAATTTGTGTAACAGTGTTACCTTTTAAACGGCAAAATGGTAACCCGAATTTTACCCAGCTATGTACTAAAGCAAGCTCGCACGGTGGTGGAAGTTTTGGTCACCGGGTCGATCAATTATGCCAGGGGAAAAGTACAAGAAGGGTAGCGATTCGGAGGATCTAATCGAGCGACGAAGTTCGTCCGACTTCGAGCGATAAGACGTCCGGTGGTTTGATCAACGGGACGTCCTGCTCTTTTGGACGTCGCGTCGTCTGAACGGGGCCAACTTTTCGACGGGACGGAATCTTATTCGGGAACGCGCAGTTCGTCCGCGGTCGTAAGACAAATTGGATCAGTTTTTAACGAGCACGATGACTTCAAAGAGAGGGAGAGAAATAGAGAGAGAGAGAACAGAGGCTAGGTGATTCGACGAACTCGTCGTCGACGCGTCTCTCCCCGGAGAACAGCGTCGTCGTCGCTCGTTTACTTTCCGCGTCGGCTGATTTACGAGAAACTAAAGAGGCATCGAGATCGCGCGACTCGCGGAAAAACTCTTAATTACCGTGCCGTTTTTCTGCGCGTCCCCCTCGTCGACCGGATAAAATCTGTACAAATGGCACTCGACACGCCCCAGCAGCAAGAAAAAAAACTAACGAGTCCGCGCGCGCCATTCGCTCGCGAGCTCAAAACAACACCGAAACACCTCGTCGAACCCGGTAATCCCGGCCCCAATCAGGATTTAAATGTCCTGGATCAATCCGAGCGTCCACTCGAAAAATTTCATATAAAAAAGCTACGCTAAAACTGCCTAAACGTTCGTCAACCCTTTTTCTCACCGGAGTGACAAGTCAATTCGTTATTCGATCTAGCGAGCTTTCTATTTTCGCGTGCATTCGACTGGTTCAACGCTTTCATTTCAATGTATTTGATCATCTCGATTATATTTGTCTGCCATCACTGAGCCATGGATTTTTGCAAAAAATAAAAATTTGATTTAATTCGAGACACAGACGTGCAATATAACTAAAGTGTATATTTCTTTCCGGAATAGTTTTAATTGATTGCAAACAGCGGTATTTTTAAATTACCTCTTAATAAAAATTCGATTTTATCATTATTATTATTTATTATAGACGGGCAGGAGTCCTTTTTACATAAGTATTTGCGAAGAAAAGAGAAAAATAATACTGGTACAATCGATAGGTATTATTAAATGAAAATTTTGCAACGTTTTAATTGATTGCAAACAGTACATGAGTATTTTTAAATTACTTCCTAAGAAAAACTGCTTTCCAGGTCCAAAGAAAGAGGACGGTGCTATGGAGGAGTTAAATATTGACAACTACAGAATAACTGCAATTTGATTTCAACTTGTAACTTGAACGAACAGCATTTATATTTGACAGTTTTCGTTCGAAATGCCCGATAAGGTTTTAATGAAAATCCTCGGTACCGTTGTGTGTCTAGACGCCTCACGAAAGTCTTCGTAGGAATCGTAGGAGTGTAAAAATACCGATAAAAAGCTGAGAAGAATGATGCCGCTGCAGAGAGAACACGGATGATCGGAGTGGGCGACGAGACGCGATTAGAACCGGGCGACAAGTAATTGGTTTTACCGTTGGCTCTCTCTCTCTCTCTCTCTCTCTCTCTCTCTCTGCCTCTCTTTTTCTCTCCGGACGTTTTCCGATCGCGACGCGTGCCGAGCTCTGCGAGAACAGAGTTACGCAACGACCGGGATAAATACAATTTATCTGCTCCGAGGCAGAAGCGATGAGCATTTCGATCTGCCCGAGGAGCCGGTGTCATTTCTCCATCAGAAGCGACGGAGATTAATTCTTGTCACGTGCAAGCGTTTCCTGAGAAACTTGTTCGGCTCGGTGATCGCTCCGCGAGACTTCCAAGTGCACTTTAAAAAAGCGATTCGAACATTAGCGAGAAATAAATGAAATCGGTTATCGAGACTGACCGTAAACGATTCAAGCATTTTCGAGATTTTATACGTCAAAATATCTTGTTAACTGTCAATTTTTTTAATGAAACCTTCCAATCCACAATTGAACACTATTCAGGTGTAATGTAAACCTGTATTAATTATCATTCAACATGATGTTGTTAATTATTAATAATTAACATAGGATCGAATCAATTTAAGCTATTTGCACGTTGTTAATCGAGATAAAGGAAACTCTTATTTCTCCTTTACAACAAAATAAAATTTCGATTTAAAGAAAATTAATAACATACACGTGTTTCAGAATCTGCATTCTGAGTCTGACTCTTCATTTCTGGGGTTAAAAACTTGTTAAATTCAGACTCTTTCTGGCGTGCAAGCGAAGCGAGCTACAAAGGCGGACAATATCAGAAAGAGCGAGTGGAAAAGAGAAGTCTAGTTGAATGAATGGACGACGGACTCGAATAAAATCGTCGCGAGAGGAGTCCCTTCGAGGAGAACGGGGCCGAGATAGAAGTCGTGCGTCTGGTGGGACGAGGGAAAGGTGTGGATGGGAGAGAATGGTCTCTAAACAAATTAAAATAATTGCCGCGACTCGATGGAGGATCTTGCCGGTTGGCAGAAGAACGTTTCCCATGAATACGGCTGGTGTCGGTGGGACGAGTGCTGCACGGCGGAAAACCCAAAGTTGGGGGGGGGTTGGGTTCTCGTAGACAGGTCCAGGAAGGGGACCGACCGCTCCCGGGACTCTTAAAAGGAGCTTAACTTCGCGCATAAAATTAAGGCATTGTAATTGCAGACGGCGTCGCCACTGCGGCAGCACATTTCTCTCTTTTCCCGCTGTCGTTTTATACATCCCTCCCTCCCCTTTGGTCCTCTCGGCAACCTTTCTCCCTAGACTGCCAACCGCCGTTCCTCCTCATCTTCTTCTTCTTCTTGCTCGGCCTTCCCTCGCTTCCTTTTCTTTCTTCTTCCACCACGTTCCGCCCGACCGGAAAATATAATTTGCGCGAGTTAACTTTCGTGCCCCGCGTCCGGACCGACCATCCTAAAGCGATTTTTAATCGGGGCCGCCGCGAATCGAGGAACGTGTACCACCGACTTACGTTGCTGCTCGGACTCTTCTTGCCGAGGAATAACTTTTTCAACATTCGGAGAAATGGCTGTGGGTTTTCGAGGGAAACTGGGACTACAGATGTGATGCTCGAGTAAAATTTTTCAAAGTTGCAACCAATCGAAATCGGAAATACAGAATTCACTGTAACAAGGAAATTATTTCGGTGATTATATTTTCATGAAATTTTAATGTGTTATAGATTTTGACATTTTCAACAACTTCTTCCTTTTACAATATAAAGCGGTCGCGAAAAGTTGCCTCCAAGTACATCCTTTTTGGGGCATCCTGTATTTCAAACACATTAAATCTCTTATATAAAAAGCAAATGTGTCAGGCAATTCAGCAGCGTTTCCCAGCGGGCCGTAACAAACTGAAATATTTCCGGGCATTTTCCCGACCCCGACACGATAGAGTGTAGAGTTAGAGCGGGACGTTTCGCGTTTGCTCGACCGCCTCTTTCGTGGCAAACGTTCCTTAGAAGATCGCGCGGCGATCTTCGTTCTCTCTTTTGACCAGATCTCTATTCCTCCTTCTCCCTTTCCTCGTTTCCGGTGCCTTTCATCGCGCGAAACTTTCTGCTGACCACGACTTTCCGAAGAACACCAGCAGCGCAGGGTAGCCGTTCTAATCCGATTGAATCTTCCGCTCGGCTGGCAGGACGAAACTCTCGCGAGCCGATCGTGCGGTTGCACCACACGATCGGACAACGAACCACGCCTCCAAACAACGTCTCTGCTGCAGTCCTTACTTGGTTTTCAACCTGCGATTTCTCTGCTGTTACTACACTAAATTGTGCTGCCGAGAAAATGTCTGTTTCCGCAATACTTCAATGAGATTAGACCACGGAAACTTTTGCCCCCCTCGTTGCTTACAGGGTCATAGTGATTGATGTCGGATGATCGTCTATCTGAGGTATCGAACAGAGTCTTATCTATACGGTCATTATCAATTTGATTAGCCTGAAAAATATGTTACAATAAAAGTGGTGCATTGATTTAGATAAACCTCTATATTGTACCCATAGCTCTAAATGGATATGCTTAATAACGTTTTTGTATCTCTAGTTCAATTGCTGAGAGACACAACAGCATTGATTTAGATAAATCTGGAAATAGTAAAATGATTGTCATTAATAATATAATTATGATGAGACTATTGATTTTATGCATCACAAAAATTGATTCGTACAAGCTACAACAGTGGACATATTTAAAAAAATTAAAAACATCAACGTATTAGCTTTAGTTTAGTAGTAATAATTAAAATAATAAATTTTTATTCAACCTCTGTGTCTTGGAATCGATAAAGACGTTTTCTATTGGGCATAAAGATGGTCCATTTTTGTTAACTGTCCACTGGCACAGCATTTAATTTTTACTTATATAGATTCTTAAAATCCGCTGTCTTTTTACCACGTTTTTATTAGCTCGCTTTCTTGTTTGTCTGTCTGTTTGTTCGGTGGCAAATTTTGCAATTGATTTTAAACTAACTTCCTGATGAGCTAGAGACTTGAAATTGCACACATGGCTCAGAACTGGATGACAATGCATTATTCAAAAAAAATTTTTTTGAAAAGTCTTACCGTTTCGGAGAAAATAACAATTAAATATGTACCTTTTCATTCCCCCGCGAACTACGTCATCGCGTTCAGCGATCCCTACTTGGTTCCACAACCCCCTCTACTTTACTGTGCGTGCGCACTCTGACTCGTCCCCACTTCACAGACTCATTTCGCTCCGACGCGCGAACCATCGGTAGTGTAGTACATCATCGCGCGACGATCGTGACCGGTAGTGCATCATCGCTTTGTTTACCAAGTGGAATTTACAGTAAGGTTAGTGAGTATATAAAGTATTAATAAAGAGTGATGGAAGTATTAACACAAGACTAAAAACAGAAAATATTTATTTTATGATACTGAAAGTAGTCGCACGACACCTTGTTGCATTTAGCAGATCCTACCGAAAATTGCTAAACCGTTCCGATCTGTCGCCCTCGCTTAACGCGTAATTAGAGACCGCCTAGCGGGTACATTGAACGTACCCGCGACCCGCGAGTGGCTCGCGATTCCGTGTAATCGAGCGTGCTCGTACACAGAGCCGAAGACAGCCCGAAACGGAGCAAAGATCATCAAACTCGCATACAAACTTTAATTGCTTCGCCCGATGAATCGCTGGATTGTGCGGTAAACTTGCTTTCCGAGCACCGACGTGCACCTGCGAACCGTTTCCGACGACTCGTTCCGTTCGAAGGAAACACCAATCGCGCTGACGTCAGAACCTAACCCGACGACAAGCACCATTGGCGAACCTCGTGATCGTCATTTCGCTTTCTATTTTTTATGAACAGTCGCTTTCATTAGGATTCCAGGACTACATCCTGAGGCACAATGTTTCTGATCGGAGCCATTGATACCGATTTTCGAAAAAACATTCACAGTTTTTAAGAAACTAAATTTGAAAAAGAAAATATATTTTTAACAATTTTAAACAAATATTGTCATGCTATTATACAAAGTATTGCATTGTTCTTTGTAGCTTTCCCGAATACAGTGAATCTTTAAACATGTTTAAACAATCGTTGAAGATGGAAAGACAACCTTTTTACACCAGTTTCTGAGGATATTTTTCAATTTATCTTAAAAAATAAGGGTGCAGTGAAAAATCAAAATATATCACGCGATAGAGCAGACTTTTATCTTGAGATTAACAAGTCGACGTTTTTTTATAAATATAAAAAAATGATCATTTTTACCTACTACACAAGGTCGTTTAAGATTACAGATAGAGAAGATAAAATATGCGAAGAAACAAATCGTGTGCTAATTTAAACAATTCAGTTGTGACTCGTAAAAAATCAGTGTGATTCGATAAAAGCAGCTTGCAATCAACGATTCTATAATTAATTCGTATGTAATTCTTGGAAACAAGGGACAGTAGTCGCACTCCAACAGGTGTTCTCGACGGGCAAAGCGTTCAGCGAAAGATTCGATTGTGAACTGAAAGTGCAATAAATTAAGAGCGATAAGTTTCTAGCAAGTTAATTGAAGTGACTATTTTTGTTTGTTTTTCAGCTACGACGCTAGGAATAAACAGTTCGGCAAAGCGAAGTTGTGGAGCGCGCCGAACTTCTGGGGCGACCGAGCCTCGTTCAAAGCGAGTTCACCTGCTCAGCTGACGATCCGAGACCTACAGCAGACCGACGAGGGAGTTTACAGGTGCAGAGTCGATTTCCGTAACACGCCGACCAGGAATCTCAAGGTCAACTTTACAGTTATCGGTGAGTCCACGAGTACCCGCATTAGTTCCAATTCCACGCGACTTTTCCACAGAACTTTGCTATTTTCACCTCTTGGCAAAGTACCTGAATCCAACATTCAATCGAGCTTCTACTTTGTCTTCTTTCGTGCTGTATCTTGCGCGACGCGACCACAATAAAATTGTGAAATTGGCCTGAAACTTCGGTTCAGTATATTTCTAAAAACTACCAAGTAGCACGAAAGTTCAGTAAAACTCGAAGTGGGGCAGTGGGCATTTTTGCGAGACAAGGCTCGGTGATTCGGAGGGGTACGAGAGGTAGAGGAGGGCGAATTGGAACCATTGAAATTTAAAAACACGATCCGCCTATTTTCCCCTACTCGTCGAACTTTGCCAGTTTCACGCGAAACTACCTGGAAACTTGTCACAGTTTCTGGACATTGCGGTGCTCGGATAGATCGCTCTGGAAATCGGAAGAGAGTACTATTGGAGGGGAGGGGGGTTCAGAGAGAAAGAGAGGGAGAGAGAGATAACGTGTGCGTGAGAGAGAGAGAGAGAGATCGTAGGGACGTATCGGTGGTCGGTTTCAAGCAAGATCGTTGATTGGAAGCTCGAATTCGGAAACGATTGTGCGACGAGAACGACGCGTTTTGCGGTCGATCAGTTTGCCGAACGACGTTCGAATACCCGTCCCATCCGATCGGCCGGGCCAGCTCCCAATTGTTCGAATCCCCGTGCCAATGATTACAGCCAAACTTTATTCGCTGGCCGAAAGATTCATCAACCCGAGACTTCGGACAACGATTCATGACCTCGATCACCGACTGTGCGAGAGCTAACCGAATCGCTTTCGCTTCGAAAAGATCCTGAATTTACTGTTTCACTCTCCGCAAAATTAGAGTCGTATAATTACTGCAATGTTCATCGGATTTAATTATTATTCTCCATTATTCGTACTATAGTGTACGTTTCATATGACGATGACCCAGTTTGATAACCTGATTCCAATCATCTATTTTTAACCAATGTATAAAAATTGTCTTTTAATTAATTAATTTCTAGCAATTAAATTTAAAAATTCAGAATTAAAGCAATGAATAATCCTAAACATTATGAACTACATATACAGGCTGTCCCAAAATTCCTCTGATCCAAGGAACCTCTAATTTCCAAGAAAATTTTGGGACACCCTGTATAATTATAAGAAAGGTCTGGTTGAAGTCTAGACATAAATTTAGAATTTTCCAAAATTCACAGCAGTGTGGTGGCTAACTTCTAGTAGAACATTTGACCGGTTCCTCGGGTATTGAACGCTTGAGAGAGGAGATAGAGAGAGGAGAGTATAACTCGCATGGAAGACACAGGCGTATCAGGTTTCGCGTATCGGCGACGGCCGAAACTCCTGGCAGGCTTCTCTGGATACTTTGCCGAAAGTCTAAGACGGACCCAGAGGACGTTGCTCTTGTCTTCTAATAGAATCGAACCGGGTATCGTGGTCTCTGTTTAAGGAGAACCGCGCTCCGTACCCTCGAAACCGGGCAGAAGCCCAAAGTCCTTTCAGGAAACCCCTAACCCAATTTACTCATCGATCGACTATTAAACTGAGTTAAGCGCCCCGACTGTCGATTCCGCTCCAAGGAGTACCCCCCGAGAAACTTTAAGACGTACCTAAAATCTGCCCCGAAACGTGGAACGGGAACAAAGGGATCCTTCGCCGATACCGCGAACTTCAGACGTCGCACCACTATCAATCCTTTTCTTCATCCCCTTCGTAACTCTTTGCGAGATAAAATAAAAAAATTCATATCTACCACATCCCTATCTAAATTTCATCTGTCATGTATTTTCTCTAATTACTAAACAACGATAACGGAAAAATAGAACTTTGACACTGAATAGAAATTACAAATAAATCATGGGCAAGCCCATGAATGAATGCGAAAAATTGAATTTAGTGGTAGCAATAGTTTTTTGCAATTATCTCGAAAACTAAAACCGACCACCGGGTAGATGTAATAACAAAAGTTGTTCAGAATGTTGTCCTTGACAACATATGTCAAGGTGGAGGTCATCGGAGCTGCCTCCCCTAAACGTAAGGTTTACCAAACCATGTCCCTGATACCATGTAACATCTGTAGAAATAAGTCTCGTGTACAACCTATAATTTCGAAGTTATTCGAGGTGATGAAGTCAGGTATCTCACCCTGTACAGACTGCAATCATCTAATCCAATACCGAACGATCTACCCTCAATTAGAAAAATCAATAGAGTTCCTCCGACGGCGAGGTGTGTGTCGTGGATCGGTGTATCGTATTTCTGTTCGGACGTATCCCGATCCCGGAATTGCCACCCCTTGGCCCAGAAAATTCCAGCGCAGCTTTCGCCGTGGCATGGTCTATTTCGGAAAATTGAAAAGACCTGGTGCACGGCGACTTCGGCGCAGCCCGACTCGGTCCGACCCGGCGTCAAAATTGAATCGGTGCATGCTCCGGGTAAGACTCTATTTTATACTGGGGAAAATACTTTCGAAACGAGACAGGGGTGCGAAAGGTAGAGAGAGGGAGCAGTCGGAAATGGGGATTCGTCCTCGGACGAAATTTACCGCGGCTTAACAACACGCTGCGCTCCGCTTTGCGCCGCGTCGCTTTTTCTCCAAACCCGACGGCGATCCTACGAATTATTTATCGCGCAACCGAATAATGTATCGCCCGGCGTAATTTACAAGGGGAAGCCACGGTTGATGGGTCATGGATTTTTCTGAAACTTGCAGTATTTGAGGATGTCTTATGGAAATGCAATTCAGCAAAGCATTAGCGCGCAAGCTTTTCAAGATTTTCCGAGAAAATTGCATTTGAAAATCGGTTCACACATTCATAAGGAATATTGAGGATATTTTTTTTATAACATAATAGCATGTAATTAATACACAGAATTTTCAATAATAAAAAGCAAATATTGTGAAATTATTTTTTGTTCGATTTATTTCGCAACGGTCATAAATAAAAAACACTCAATTTATTCATAAAAAATAAAAATAACTTATAAATAATAGATTTTAGGCTTAAAATTGAGGTAGGTTAAAATTGATTTTCAAATAGAATGCTTTGATAAATTACATTTCTAGAAGACATCTTCAAATACTGCAAGTTTCAGAAAAATCTTTGACCCATCAACCGTGTCTTCCTTGTTACCCCCCATTCGAGAGTATAGATCTCGAGGAGCTGGTAATGGAGTCGCGTTTTAGCGTCTCCGACGGGAGACAACCGCGGCGCGGCCTGTTTCGAAATAAGACTGAGCGAACCGGAAGTTTTCGAAGCTGTGGACGGATAGCCCGGGGTAGATTACTTTCACGGACATGCGGTTTTCCCGGCCTCCTAAAGAAATCATGAATCGAGCCTCAATAATGTACCGGCCAATCGAACTCCGCGGAAAGTTCGACGAGTGGCCGAGGCCAATCGAGCCCCGCTTCAGCCAGATAGAAACTTTCCAGTATCGAACGGGGAAGCGAACCGACAACTTTCGAGTGCACACTGTCTGCGACGATACGCGTCCGACTGGTTTTCTTTATTTCGCAAATTATAGATCAACGCCGCCCTATCCTCCATTACTGGACCAACCAATAAACAAAGAAACACCTAGCGTTAGATGCCGACATTAATAAACCTGGATGAAATAAAATCAACCCCTACTGTCAAATGGTTAAATAAAAGACCAGGCTTTTCATATTAAATTATAATATTAAAAGATTTAATTTAAATTCCCGAATATTTGAACAGGGTCCACGAAACTGCGACGATACGCAGCAGACTGGTTTTCTTTATTTCACAAATTATAAGGCAGCGCTTCCCTATCCCATTACTGGACCAACCAATAAGCAAAGAAGCACCTAGCGTTAAATACCGACATTGATAAACCTGGATGAAATAAAATCATCCCCTATTGTCGAATGTTCAAATAAAAGACCGAGATTTTAATATTAAATCATAATATTAAAAGATTTAATTCAAATTCCCGAATATTTGAACAGGTCCACCAACCGAAACCAAACGGCGAATTTTTTCTCTCTCGGAAGGCAGCGCCATTAAATACCCTCTCTAATTTTTCAGCGAGTCGAACGTCAGCTGAATTTCCGAAGCCGCCGCGGTGATTACGGCCGAGCATAATTCTCCCAATATTTCCTTGACAGGGCCGCGTATTTCCGGCACAAAAGGCAGCCGGGTACAAAACTGTGAACAATTTCCGCGAAAAATTTTCACCGAAACGGTGATTCGGTTCTCGTCGAGAGCGAAGCTCGGCGAACCGTTTGATGCCGGACTTGCACCCGTTCTTTTTCCCTCGACTCAAAGTAATTGCTGGTAAGAGGCTTAAACAGGAGAGAAAGATAAAGAGAGAGAGAGAGAGGGAGGGTGGGTCTTTTAGCGTCGATGCCTTCGTCGTCAACCCTCCTTTAAGGGTTGAACGCATCGGATCCCGATGCACCGGCGGATGCATAATCTCCGGTAAGCAGCTTAAATGTTGCGCGACGCGGATTCCCGGATGGGTCTCGCGAGTCCGTCGATTCCCGGCGATCCCGTGGGACGTGTTCGGTGTTATCGAGACCGTTGCCGGGCTTCCGGTATCTCGGAAAAGTTTCGGGAGCAACGAATTCCAGCCAGCGTGTAGACTGACGTCCGGTGCATAGCCGGCTGCATAGCCGAGTGCATAGCCGCCGATCCGATGCGCCCGGAGATAGACGAGACGAGGAAACAGGCTCGAATGGGAAGCTGGATAAGACGAAATTAATTTCTCCCGTAATCGCCGATTAAACGATCCCCTCCCCTAACCCTTCCTCTGGAATGCGGAGAGGAGAAGGATAGGGGTGGGCAGTGCACCCTGTCAAAATCTAAACCAAATCCTAATCGGATTAACGTTCGCCGACTCGACGCCTCAGCAGCTTTCCCTCCGAAAGTTTCTATCGTGCCCCCTCGACCCTCCCCCTCCTTCCCTCCTACCCTCTATTCCTCGCCATCCTACTCTCTTGAGAGAGAGAGAGAGAGAGAGAGAGAGAGAGACTGCTCCTCCAGAAGAACCCTCGGGATTTCGCGAGGGAAACTCACGGTTTCAATATGCACGGGGAAGAACAAACACGTCGGGTATTAACTTTCAAGAATAACTCGGCGAACGCCGGCGTACAGTGCTCGATTTCGACGCGTATCGCGAAACGCCGCGAGACTTCGCGATCGGTGCATCGTTGCGCTGCACCTCTAGCGAAAAGTATTGTATTTCAACGTTGTTACTACTACGAAACACCATGTGTGGTTTTGGCTTGCTTCAAACACCGAAACACGGTGGAATTGTTGATTTAGGAATATTATATACAAAATTAAATTTTTTTCGTTGAACCCCTGGTACTGTGATTTATTTCATTAATAGCTGATCCGACAGACGTTGTTCTGTCCAAATTTTTACATAAATTTCTTTGTGATCGTTTTGTGAATTTGCGAACGGAATTTCACATTTTCTCGGGGAATTATTCCAATTTTTATTTATAGTCACTGATATCTGAAAATATTATTTTCTCCTTTTTAGTGCAAGCTAATATAAGCGTGGTTTTTAAAAAGTTTTTTTTACATATTCTTTCTTTTCCCAAAACCTTATTCGGACTATCACGAATATTCAAATAAAAATGCGCTTACCAACGAACAGCATTTGCAACGAACAGCAATAATAACAATAAGATTAATAGAAATATAATACTTGTATGGATTACTGAGGGGTAGGATGTAACATCGATATTTCAGTTGTCTATCTACACGGTGATCCTATCGAAAGGGTAGCTAAAGCGTGAACTGATTGTCATAAACGTGGCTCCCCCGGCCCGCTTAAATGTCTCTCGGGACGGTCGCCGATCGATCAGCAATTTTTTTCCGCATTATTTCAAGGCTTCCCAACGCCACCCGCGCCCGGAAGAAGAATGTATCCACATTTCGATTCCCTGTGTCATGTCGCGGCTACAAGACCGAACAATGCCGATCCGGGGGCAGGCGACCGATCGATCCAGCCGAGTGCAGGTACATAAATACATACACAACTCTTTATTCGTTGCAACAACTCTTTCGCATCCATAGGTTCGCTTTAAGAACGCTGTAAACAAGATAAACGTGCTGCACGCTCGAGGACCGCGAACCTTGTTCATTTGTTCACGTTGTCAACGAAACAGAGAGAGAAAGAGAGAAAGTTGCCCGAGTTGCTCGAACGATCAATCCAGCCAGTTTGCTTTGGAAAACAGCTCGCTTTAAAATTCCCGTGGACGATCCTCCGCGGTTAATGAGCCGCGTCGTGTTTTCGTAACTGGTCAGCGTTCAAACTTTACCTCGGAAGAACCAACGTGGGCCGGCACGAACGTGCGGGAACGTGGACGAACGTGGAAGGAAGTAGAAGAGAAAAAGAATTAGAGTCGAGTACGGAATCAGCATGAGTTTTCAAGACACCACACTGGTGAACCTACATTTTCTTGGCGGAAGGTTGCAGCGTGGAAAATACAATATTTCTATCACATATAATTTGTGTAAATTTTAACGCATACACAAGAAAAACAATACCAAAAAAAATATCAAATTTTCAATGATTTTCTTATGAAATATTCATGAACATATTTGTGACACTTTTCCGAACAAATCGGTGAAAAATGTTCCTTTCTATTGATCGCATATTTTTTTATAATATATAATATGTACCATTAGATATGATGCAAAAGAATAACAAAAAAAATCAAATTTTCAATGATTTTCTTATGAAATATTCATGAACATATTTGTGACACTTTTCCGAACAAATCGGTGAAAAATGTTTCTTTCTATTGATCGCATATTTGTTTATAATATATAATATATACCATGAAATATGATGCGAATCATTTTAAACAGAAAAATGTCATAAACATATTTTTTATTCATTATTCTCTGAAAGCTAAATAAATGGTTCAAGGATTTGCTGAATACTGGGGGGAGGGGGCAGTTTCGAGTCTTCCGGATCATTTCGCACGGACAACCCGAAGATATAGGGATCGCAAGGTCGACGCTGATCGCGGCGAAAAGGATCTACGAGGTAAAGATCCGCGGACGGGTCCAGCTGCCATATTTTTCCGCCCCAGAAAGCTCGTTCGTCTTCTGCTCGGTTCGCAGCCAGCCACCGTTCCCTTTTTCTTATCTTATGCAACGGTGCTAGTTGAAAAGGATCGGGGGGGATAGGTTACGTCTCGCGAGCTCGATCATCTTCGACAGGACGTTTGCCACGTGGAAAACGGAGAGGTATTATTTCTCCGCGAGACGAACGACAAAGGAAACCTTGTCTCCGTCCTCCCCCTGTTATCGGACATTCTTCTTTCCGGGCTCGATCTCGAGTGTGCAGCTACGAATGTAAATTCCTCTTTCTCTCTCTCCCCCTCCGCCCCGAGCATAATTTATAATTCTCAATTGAATTTCTCGGCTCCTTCGCGAACACCGCGAGACGAACATTGGACGTTCCAGGCTTCCGTATCTGGAATGATAACGGCGTAGCGGCGCCAAGAAGAGGATCTTGATTTTTCGGAAAATACACGTGGAAGGAAATTTCGCGACGGTAATGGCCCTTTGAACAGCTCTCTCGAAGCTTCGCTGATAAACAGAGAGACGAGACTTGAGTGGGAAAAATTGTTACGTGATTTCCATTCGTTTTCGTTTACCCGCGTTCTTAAGTGTGTTCTGAACGTACCAAGACGTGTTCAAGTAAAATATTGTTTAATATTAACGGCAACATATTTTTCATTACTCCAGGAATTTATGTTGAATACGTAAAAAGTTTTTTTTTCATTTCTTTGTAAATACTTACGTGAAAGGAGCATTTGTCGGTCTATAATAAATAACAATAATAATAATAATAATAAAAAAATGTAGAAGTTACCCGTGCAACAATGTACGAGAAATGTTTACCACAATCAGCATATCCTATTTGTGTAAAATTAAAAAATTCCAAACCATAACATTATTATAATGGAACGGTTGCACAAAAGCGTTGCAGAGGCAGGCGAATGAAAAACGTGGAAAGCAGAATTTTCATCTAAATTAAATTACGTTAAACTTGCAATTAAAATAGCAAAACGGAAAAGGAAGAGAGATACAAGGGGTGAATACAGCCCTTAAACATCAGGATGGATTTACTTAAAAGTTAGTGGGCGGGTTTACCAAATTTTCAACTAGATTAAAACCTAATTTGCGCCGTAAGAAAAACTTGCCGGATGCAGAAGGAGTGCGTAGAGAAAGTACTTCGCGGAAATCGTCACAATTAATACCGGAGTTTGCGAGAAGTGTACACGCTAATTAAACGAGTCGGCGAGGCGAAGGTATCGCGTCGTTAGTTGTGTGCAAGACTCAAAAATTGTCAGAAAAAAAATAGTCTCCTTCGGATTGAAAAAAAACTTGCATTCAAAATCACTTCCAATTTCGATGTTCTTGTATCCAAAGTTTTTTAACATTTCTAACAATTTTTGCCATCGAAAATATTTATAAACTCGATACTGTAATTAAAGATCAAAAATCGTTGCCAATTTTGATATTCCCAGATCCGAGGCAAGCAAATCAAGCTTTTAACATTTCCAGCAATGCAAACCATCAGAAATATTTGTGATACTGTTCGTTTTAATTAAATATCGAAAATTGTTTTCAACTTTATGATTTTGATGACCTTGAAATATATTGTCAAGGTATTGTCATCAAAATCGGTGAGGAGGCCCTCAAAGTAAATAATGACCAAAAAAAATATTCGTAATACTATTTAATATTGATTCTAATAAAACGAAGGGGAACGTAATCGAAGTAATATCTGGTTTCCATCGAAATCCTAAGTTTCGTGGGTCCCTGACCTGCTCCAGTTGCGAAGTAGCTTGATGGTTCCGGAAAGTACAATTGGGATTCAATTTCGAGGCAAAGACGCGCATTGATTACGCAATCTCCCTTTGGCTAGATATATATACATATACACCCTATATATATGTGAGAGGGAGAGAGAGAAGGGACCTGAAATGGGACGGAACGGAACGTCTTTGAGGATAGCAGAATGCGAAACGTGGGGGCGTTAGAGGAGAGAATGCCGAGGACCCCGGTGATCGGAACACGTTCAACAGGACCCGCCGGACAGGATACGCTCGAACCAGGAATATCGGGGACGTCGGAGAATCGTACGCGTGACTCGAATACATATACAACTACAATCGCGGCTGGCTGCTCTACCGATATCACTGGACAGAGTCACAAAAGTCAAGATATTTCTCGCTGGGCTGTAATCAACGGTGTCCTCTCTCCCCGGATCTTGTGTCGTCGTCTACTCTCTGCTCGTCGTCGTCGAACCGAATACACCCAGCGACTTCCGGTTCTCCGATACAATAACCTCGCTCGACCACCGGATACCGTGGTCCTACACATGTACACACCGCCATTCCTGATTTCCAGAGCTTCTCCCTTACCCCTTCCTCTCCCGGGGTATGCTGCAAATTGAACAACCAGATTTTTACCAAAATTTCGCTGTGCACGATGCGGACCACCCTTTGTCGAACTGCCCGACTTCCGGATATCGCCGAATCGAAGATGGTGTTCTTCGATACTGTTTCCGATCTTTGGATGATTGATTCATTGGTGAGCTTTAACCCTCGTCCGACCCTCATTTTAGGAATAAAATCTGTCCTTTGGTGTCAAATTGGCACAGTGATAAAAAAATTGATGAAATAACACGGTAACCAGTTATTTTTACTACGTTTTTTTTATTCGAATAACCAACAAATAACACAACATTGTAACTAATAGAAATTAATTTATGATATCGGCGCACAGGTTCGGCCAAAGAAACGATAAAGCAATTTTGCAATTTATAAAATTTTTCTCAACTAATTTCTATTAATTCATATTCATTATAACTTATTTCGAAAAAACTGTGTCAAATTTACACGAGGGACGGATGAGGGTTAAGTGTTCGTGACAAGGATTAGTAACGAATGTAAAATAGTAAAAGATTTACCGAACATAATTTCGAGAGAGAGGGAGTCAAGCTAGTCGAGTAACTATAAGACAGATGAAAATGTCTCGTTGTTCTCCCGTGTCAATACAGACTCGCCTAACAGGCAGGGATAGTCTTCAATCGCGACCCAACGTCGAGGACTGCGCATCAAGAAGGAAAAGCAACGACGACGCGGTGCCTACCACGCGGAGCAATCAGCATCCGTGCGTGGATCGAGAGCTCGCATCGGCGTGTTTTCTTTTTCTCGTTTCCGTTTACTTTTTTCCACAGTGAAGCCTTTAGAACGCGAAGCCTCTTTTACCGAGTCGAGTTGGGCCGGCCCGCGAGTACCCGACCCTTTCATCGCGATGTTACACACAGTTTTCTATCCCGAAGCCGGCGTTGTTCGCGGTCGCGCTTTCATCGGGCGTTTTCTCTAATTGCTTTGGGTCGGAATCTTAATCCTTCGGACACCACCAAGAAACTGTCCTACTATTATGAATACATGCACGTACCTACGTCACTAGTCGACCATTAACTTCATCACCACGTTTTTCTATCTGCATTATTTTGTTGGAAATAATAACGGTAATTATATAGAAATAGTCAAAATCTATAACATATTAAAATATCATCAAAATCATTGTATGGCCTTGAAAATCGTTATGTCGAAATTCGTATTGGCACACGCTAATGAAGAAGTACATAGCATTCCATTTAAAAAAAAATTAAAGTTCACCTTCATTTCTAAAAAAAATATTGGCGTAGAATTTTGTCTCATTTTGTATAGAAAATATAGAAAAATTCTGAAAATTTTGATAATACCCCTAACGTGATAGTGGTTGGTCTTGGTTGGTTGTGTATAATATCTCCGCCCTCCGGACGAACCCAAAGAATCGAGGCGAAGTTTGTTCGTGTTACTTAGAAATCCGCCGCGACCCTGTCGAGATTTACTTAACACACAGTTTCTCGATCCACGACCCGACCATCGGCTTTCATCTTTTTCACTAGCAGAATTTTCCGAGGGCTTTACTTTCGCCAAGCGCTCCCGCCACGATCCAGATTCCGAGGAATCTCCATGACGGACGAGCAACTCGCCGAACTTCTCGATTCGAACGTTTTCACGGGAAAACTGGGGAAACATTCGGAAAATTCTCGCGATAACTCGTTCCTCGCGATATCAATTACAGCTCGATGGGCAGCCGATTTTAGCGGGCTACCGGACTTCTTAACATTTCTCAGCATTCACTTTCCAACATTCAGATAAATCTTCAAAATATTACTTTTAATCGAAAAGCTTAATCATTCCATTCTTCCAAATTGAAGAAATTAAGTGAACAAAATCGCCGTGCCTGTTTACAGAAACTCATTTCAATTTTCCGCGCGAAACGTAACAGCATTAATTCGCAGCAAAGATCAAAGGAAGGCACACCACTCGATCTCGATCCGCGCGCAAGAGCATACGATATGCTCTGAGACAGATTATGGGTACACGGAGATCCTCGGTAGAATTTTTCCCGGGACTGGTAGAACGATATTACATACTTAGCTGAGCGGCGCAGCTGCAGCCTCCATAGAGACTGGAACATCCGTCATATCTGCTCTCTTTGCTCCTTTTCCCGAGATCCCGTTCGCTTTGTGCACCTTTTGTCTCGCGCACGATGAAGCAGTTATCCTTCACGAGGCTTGCTTTCAATTTTGCACCGTGATTTCCTGCGAAACTTCATCGGCAGAGAAACGGCATCTCTGATGTACCAACTGGGTGGGTGTTCCCCGCACTGGAACCGTACACGTGGATCGTTCTTTCAAACAATATTGATGTCACGTACAGACGTAATCCTTTTGAAGGGTTAATCGAACCATTGCCTCATTTTGTAATCACTCGACACTACCTAGACGAGATTCTCTCCACTGTTGCGTTTGCAACGTGCCGCAAATCAGATCCCAGCGAAGGGTTACATAAGATATCTCAAAATTCCTTCATCATCCGGAAATTAGAGGTTCTTGAGATCATTTGAAGCAACATTTTCCTTTGCAAAACTGGCGTCCGCAGCCTGGTTAACGAGTTATTAACGAAAAACATGATTGTGCCAATACGCGTCTAGGTCGCACTCTGATTGATCTGTGTTTTCGTTAATAACTCCTTAACAAAGCCACGGACATTTTTGCAAAGGTTGCTTCAAATGATCTCGAGTTCCTTTTTCTCAAGTTAAACAAGGTTGTCAATACGGAAAAAGTGATCGCTCGAGATCAAACGCGTATAAGACAGAGTCTGTTAGATTAGCCTTACCGATGAGGCCACAAGCAATTTTAATCATATTCACAAGTATAGACAGTTTGAATAGTCTATCCAAGATTAGCTTAGCGAACGTCGCGAATCAAACAATGGGGAATCTGCAAAATGACAGTGAATACTTTAGCACGTCATCTCGTATAGTTCCTTTAAAGCTAAATATCAGTGAGAAAAGACGGTGAATTGACGTGCACGTCAGAGACAAACATGTTTGGAATCGTGACGGATATCGACGGGCAAACCCGATTCTGGAAACGTGTCTTCGGATCGCCTCTCCCTCGGGCCTGGGCCCAGGATATTTGCCTGGCATCTAGATACCATCTCGAACAGATATCGAAACCAGTCTCGAATCAGTTCGGATCCGCCTTGTCCCGCCTTTGTCAATCCTTTTGGTTAGCAAGTTTCTCGGAAAAGTTGCCGTATCGACGCCTTTCAAAGAACGACCGATGAATCGTCGCCTCGTGGGACGCGACCCAGACCAGATGCACACGTTCCACTCGCGCCTGTGCGCAGATATACCGATGCATTTCGCGGTGCAAGTACTTCGGACGAATCGTGAAAGCATTTCTTACGGACGCGTCGAGATGGACTGGAGGGACTTGCTTCGGTGGGTTTTCGGTGGATGCATTGCTTTGTAATCAATTCATGAATGTCGGGGCGTCTACCGTGCTGTTTCGAGAGGTTCTGTTTGAGAAGCGTTGATGTGCATTCAATTCTCCGAGCGGAGGCAGTAATATTACATGTTTAAACAATCGTTAAGGTTGGAGAGACAACTTTTTTACACCAGTTTCTGAGGATATTTTTCAATTTATCTTAGAAAATAAGGGTGCAGTGAAAAATCAGACTATATCACGCGATAGAGCAAACTTTTATCTTGAGACTAACCCAACTCTAACCCTTTGAAATTAACAAGTCGACGTTTTTTTTAAAACCAGAACAACTATGGCACTGGTGGCCTTAACTATTTTCAATTAAAATCGATTTACGAAGAAAAAAGGTATAGAAAGATGCAAGAGTTTATGTATTTTTGAAAAAGACAATGTGAACGACGGAATGTGCCAGGAAGAAAAGCGATAAGATTCCGTGAGTCGCGACAACGACAAGGAGATCATGCATTTCCTTCCTTTGAGTTATCTCTCGTCCTAATTCGAAGCAGCCAGCATCGAGGCGAGAATTCTCATCGCGAATATCATCGGGAATCGAGTCGGAGGGGCAGCTCGAACCGGGGTGACTCTCGATCGCGATAAAATCGGGGATGGGAGGATCGTGGCGGGTTATCGGTGTATTGTTCCCGGGACGGAAGAGAATGGCCGTCGATCGCGTCGCGAGTCACGCTCCTGGCGCACTGCCGTCCGCCGAAGATCCTCGTAAAGCGAGATAAAGTTATGGCGACAGCCGGCAACGCGCGGAAGAAACGCCAGGATATACGAGGCTTGTCGCTATTATCGGTCACGACCCACGAACCACCTACCGAACGACCCTTCATTCTGCCAGCGTCCCACGACGGTGCCACGAAAAAGTCTTTTCACCTTGCTGTTGATTTTTACGTTGCGATTTTCCATCAGGATAATTAGAGCTGCAAAGTCGATAAAAATATTTCTATGAATATTACTCATCCCTCTCCTGATGATTTAATCCCAAGATTTCACACTATTTCATATGGTCTGATGGAAAATAAAATGGTGAACCTTATTTTTAGGGGAGGCAGCTCCGATGACCTTGATATATGTTGTCAAAGACAACATTCTGAACAATTTATGTTATTACAACTACCCGGTGCTCGGTTTTAATTTCGAGATAATTGCAAAAAGCTATTGCTAGTAGTAAATTCAATTTTTCGTATTCCTGCATGTATCGATCGCTACTGATCCACATTGGATCGCACTTGGGTCACATTCGAATATATGGGTTCTTGTTATGTTTATTTCTCTAAGGTGTAGCTCATTCGAAACTATGTCAGGCTTGCGTTGCCACGGAAATTCAATTTAGTACTAACAATAGTTTTTTGCAATTATCTCTAAAACTAAAACCGAGCACCGGGTAGTTGTAATGACAAAAGTTGTTCAGAATGTTGTCCTTGACAACTAAACGTAAGATTTACCGAAAAATCCAGGGTTGTAGAGCAGCCATTTCACCAGCAAGTGTGCGTAGCATAAATCAGAAGAGCATATTCTGCCCGTTTGAAAAGCAGCTTTCTAGGCAGCTCTATTCCAGAGCATTTGCCGGTCTAGCGACGACGACGAGGCGCGAAACGGTGGCGTTCACGCAAAGAAAGCTTTGTTACCGATGCCTGGTTCGGGTTACCATATTACAGATTACCGTCACGACGTACCACCTGCCATGCAATTTTGCTTGGACGCGAGAGCAGGTTCCTCGGGAGAAGGACGCAAAATTCGTTCGCGGGTAATTTCTACGAAGGAACCGACGAGAGAGGAGAGAGAGAGAGGAGAGAGTGACTGCGCCCGATGAATAATGTGGAATTTTACGGCCTCGTAAACGATTCCGACGTACCCGTAACTCAGCGACGGCCTCTTTCCCTTCTCGTCTTTTACTTTTCCCAGCAACGGACTCTCTCCCTTGACATTGTTCCCTGTCCCCTCCTGCTGTGCCATTCGTTTCCAGTTTTGCTCGCGAAAACTTGCCGTGCACCGCGGAAAAACATTTTAGACTCGAAATTGATATATCTGTCCGTATTTCCTAGTTTCCAGCTGGTTAAGACGTTTATTCGCGGTCTTGTTGCCGCTATAAAACTTCCTTCTTAACCTCCTGTTTTCTAATTCACTGCTGGGCAATGGCTGAACGGATGCTGTGCGCAAAGTGTAAGGGGAATCCACAAGTAAATTAAGGATCGATATTTATCTCAGACAAGGTACCGGAGCAATTTATTTTTGGAATTGCAGAGAAAAAGGAGAAATGGCACACATATTAAAAATTGTATAACAGCATCTCAAGAATCAACGACTTTGAAAAATAAAAATAGTCCATCTGCTTGTATAAGCATCTTTTTTATCTGTCTGACAAGAGAAACTTTTTACTACACTCAGGTCATTTCGAGGCCCCAGTGCCCTCGCGAGAACTCGCATGAGATTGGGAATAATGCAAAAAACAGAGAGAAAGGTCGGCGATTCGACTCTGTCCAGGAGCGAATAAATCTCCGAATCGCGTGTAGTCCTTTTTATAGACCGTCTTCGAGCCTCGACCGGGGTAACTCCTCGATATTCGAGCGATCGAGTTAAATGAAACGCTGATACCCGGTACCATTCGTTGTCCCTTGGATTGGTTCGAGCCAGGATTACGCAAATATTTCCCGTCTGCTCCATTGGTTTTTCTGGTGTTCCTCGTTCCCTCCGATCTAGCAGCCCCGGACGTATCCCATTTGTTTTCGTGAAGCGAATGCCACGGTCTGCTCGTTCTTTTAAAGCGCGTCAGTTAGGACAGCAAGGATAGCCGTACGGTTAGCGTATCAGGATTCCCGTTCTCCACTCCTCTCCGGTTCGCAGCACACGTTTCGATACAGCGATACAGAGACAAACGGTCTCGTTGCTCCTTCGATGGGTCCGGACCCTTGCTTCCAAAGGACTGCGAGCTGCTGGCGAGCCGAGAGAAACAATGGCTGCTAGCAACGCGTGCAGCTGCGTTTTTCAGATTGATGGCTGCCGGATACTTTGCATTTCAATCACCGTCTGACCTTTGCGGTTAAAAATTAGATCGGTGTATGTGAAATGCTCGATCTTAGAATGCCAATCTTCAAAGGAACCGCTTCGATCAAGAAATATTATTACAGTCTACAGATTACTATAAATCACTGCGATAAACGTTGTGTAATATTTCTTCAAGTACTCCGATTTTGATGAAATTTTAATATGTTATAGATTTTGATATCTTGAACAACTTTTTCCTTTTGCAATATAGGGGGGACGCTTTTAGTTTTCGAGATATTTGCAAAAAACTATCGCTAATACTGTAGCATGCAGGGATACGAAAATTCAATACAGTATTCGCGATAGTTCTTTGCAAATATCTTGAAAACTAAAAGCGACTCCACTATATTTGTAAAGGAAAAAGTTGTTCAGAATATATTGCTGCATAACATATTAGAATTTCATCAAAATCAAAGTACGCAAAACTTTTCTATATAATTACCTTTAGTTCACTTACTGTTTCCAAGATCTTCGTTCGGTCTTCTCCATTTTAATAATTGTCAAACTAAGGCAAACATCTTCTCCCATAGACATCTTCGCGCGTGATTAAAAACGATAGAGATGTTCCAAATGAAAATGTTAAGTGACTCAGTTTCATATACACTTCTCGCAGTGAAAGGGTTAAAGCACCGTTTCCCCTGGAAAGTTTCCTCGTTCGGCCACAAATCACGGTGATATTTCCACGGAACTCGGCTCGTACACGAGTATACAAGTACTTAATTATTGACCTACGCTTCGCACCCAACAATCGTCCTACAGCATCGTGCCAAGTGTTTCAACGTTCTCGGTTTGTTCCACGTCCTCTGATTCGCTGTGGCACACAGTAGCGTTATTTGCTTCGGTCTAGCTGGCTCAAATTGTTCTTGGCTATATAATTTCCATAAAACGTGCACACGTTTACGAACGTACTATGTTTTAAGAACGTGGGAGAACTGTGTCCGACGAAACTACCATTTTCATTTGAATAATTCGAGTCATACGTATCGATGTGCTGCGTCCTCTCCGATTGCAATATCCTTGAAATATGTTCTCAAGGGCTTCAGATAATGTTGTTAAAATGAGTCCTGAGTTTTAAGCACCATTTATTTGTTTTTACAAAAAAATATCAATTTATTTACGAAAAATTAAGTTTATTTTTTAGTACACAGCTGCATTTGTTCGAATTCTTAAATATTGACTATAAACGAATCAAATTTTATTCCATCTAAGAAGAAAAGCAATATATTTATAATTGTTAAACTTTGTTAAAATCTACATCGCGAGTCTGACCCGTTAAAATATGGCAAGGAGTTAATAATAAAAAGCTCAGAGGTTCTGCAGCGTGAATTCAAGAAAAGCTTGTGGTCACGGATGGTCAAACTGGTGTTGGTGTATTTCCTGGTTGAAGAGGGCGTCCTTGAACGTGGTGACAGTCGTAAGACGTTCTCGGAAACGATCGGAATTTATGTGCGATGGAAATTTTCGAATGGATCCCGCGTCCCGGCCAGCGAGCTCGGGGCTCTGCTATCTATAACATAATGCTCGCATTCGACGGCTGCGATGGTATCGAGCGACGTTTCTCGATTGAATCTGCCGGGCTCTCGCGGTCGAAGCCACACCAAGACGGAACTGATCCTCGCCGGTGGAATCGCAGCTCGCCAGCATCGCGATAAATCTCGATATCGTTCCCGATACCGTTCACCCTCAGCCGGCACCCCTGGCTGATCAATTTTATCGCCCCTGGAATCGTCTGCAATCCCCTTCGCTACACCTCCCACTCCTACTTTTTATATATCTATATACACGCACGACCGAAATGGCCGCTACATCGCCGGAATCGAGAAAACGTTTTACGCCGCCCTCATACTAATCGGATATTGTTCGGGATCGGTACTCGAACCATGCGCGCTTTGGTGCTGTCCCGTCCAGCATGCTGCCCCGTTTAGGCAACCCGGATGCTTCGGGGTCGATTTCTATGGAATCGTTATTGCTGGAAATCGCCCCGTACCTGGAGAACACGCACTGCTAACGTCCGAATGCAATTGCTCTCTGATTTAAGCTAACGCGCTGTTTGTGGATGTTGGGGCTTGTAGTGGTAATGATGTAGAAAAGGTATCCGTACTCCGATTTTGATGAAATTTTAATATGTTGTGCAGCAACACATTCTGAACAACTTTTTCCTTTTCCAATATACGGGGTCGCTTTTAGTTTTTCAGATATTTGAAAAAAACTATCGCTAATACTGTATTGAATTTTTCGTATTCCTGCATGCATTCAATGAAGTATTCGCGATAGTTTTTTTCAAATATCTCGAAAACTAAAAGCGATCCCTTTATATTGTAAAAGGGAAAAGTTGTTCAAAGTGTCGAAATCTAGAACATATTAAAATTTCATCAAAATCGGAGTACTCTGTGTAATTACTAAAAACAAAAACTCGGAAAGCAAGCTTTACATCAAGTATTCAATCTTGTCGAGTATTCGCAGGAATGAAAATTTCCGTAGACTCGTGGGGATCGTGGGTATCGGAACAATGGCGGCAGGATCCTCTCGGATGGATTCAATTGGCCGATGGTAGGAGACGGTGGGCACGAATCGGCTCGCGGGCGTTCGTCCGATAAATCTCGGTATCGCGATCAACGTCGCGATACATCGTCCGCGGCCGTGGCTTTTACTACCTTGTAAACTCTTGCCGGCGATATTTCCGCGGGCAGGCCACGCCGATAGAGAGGATAACCGTAAAACTGGTGTACGGTCTCGCGTTAGTCGATGTCCTGAAATAAATCTCCGAGTAATCCGCGATAGAAACGGACAATTTAGGGGACGCTCTCTGTCTACTTTCCAGAACGAGAGCAGCAGCAGCCACCAACGTGCTATCGTTTTCCACGTTTCGGAAAAACCGACAGACCCCGTAACTGGATATATCCCGGGTGGCGATATCGCGTCCACCGCGATATATTCCGTGCATAAATCTCGCCGCTGTATCGGCGCGCAATACGCAGCTATTATCCGCAGACCTTGCGCGAGTGTTGCAGATAGATAGGCAGTTTTCCTCGACAAAAGGATCACGTTCAACCGACGACGAGGTCGATGTTTCCGCGCACGTGCGCGCCCTGTCCTCTTTTCCTTATCCTGATTCCCTGCACACGAGTGTCTTCGGCGTGATGCGCCAACGTGGAAATCCCGAAACGATGGACACGATTCGTATGTGTCTTAACCTCGAAGAGGAGCTCCTTGGATAAATTATATTCAAATTGATGCGATATTTTTTGGAATATTTTATATAGGAGGTATTTAACCTCAGGCGTATTTTTTTATTGGCTAATTCGTTTTTTTATTCTATTGAAATATGATTCACAAAGAAGTTTTAGTTTTTCCTAAATTTTCCGTTTTTCTGGGCAACTTTTCCCTTTTCAATTTCCCTGAAACAGTACTCGGACTATTACGAACATTTCCAAAAAAAAAAATAGCCAAATTGATCCAGCCGTTCTCGAGTGATGCGCTTACCAACGTACAGCATTTGATTTTTATTTATATACAAATTAAATTTTGCAATAAACTATTAAATTTGTATAAAATTTGAGGGATTTTATACGTAGATTAAACAGTATAAATTTAATTTTGATACAGCGAGAATGTGGTATTAAAATTATGACACACATTGTACATTATACATTGTACTGTACAACATTCAGTATTTTCAACATGAAAAATAATATACAATAACCATAAGATAAATAGCACATTGCAATTCAAGGTGATTGGCTTAATATATTATCACAGACCCATGCGAAATAATAGATGATCGATGCATGAACCTAATTTGGAATTTTTGTCACGCTCTGTGCGAACGAATTGATAAAACCTCGAGATTCGAGATTTAGACCGGAAATGACAGGAGCGGAAATAGTGCGTCCGGTTAGGGGAGGAGGAAGGCGAACGATCGGGAGCATTTTCCTAGTCCTCTGCTTTTAAAGTAACAGTGCCTCGTAGCAAGGACAACGATCGCTTGTCAAACGCAAACGTTCGACCCCGCTGCGATAAGAAAAATGGAGGACGAGCCTGTAGAACGGTTGAAGTGAGGACGAGGAGAAAAGGCTCGCGGGACAAGCGAACAGCAAGCGAGAAAGAAAGAAAGAAACAGAGAATGTGTTCGACTGGCAGATACGGTGTGCAGCGAGTCCATCTTTCCCGGTCACGTTTGCTGGGAGTCGGCAGCGTTCGTAAAACATCCAATTTCCGTAGAAGGCGCAAACCATAAAACACTACGGTGTTTCTATTCCGGTGCGGCGAAACGACGGGCACGCGGGCATCCTTGTTCGACGAGTTTTATCGTTCACCTAACCGGGCCGAGACGGTTCCGTGACAACCTACACGAAAATGGAGGCGCGCTCGAGACATGGCAACTCTCTGGAAAGTCCCAAGGTCGCCCCTTCTCGTGGGATTTTCAACGGAAAAATGTCTGCAAGTGGCGTTTCGGGGCCACTGAAGCCGAAGACGCAAACGTCAATGGCGCAGACAGAACCTTCGCCTCTGGTCCGGTACGATTTCACCACAGAATCCTGACATACAAACTGTCATAATAGCTGTCTTCTCACTACCATTTGGAATGTATTAGGACCGCAGTGGAGTACCCAGGATTTAACACGTTGAGGTGGCTGACACTAGACACTGAATAAAAATTAAGTAAATTTTAAATAAATTTTCTGTAATTCCATAAAACAGCGTAAATTTTACAGTTCTATATCATGTTACGCGCTGTCAGCCATCGTTCGATGGAGTCACGAGAGATGGATTCAAAAGAGCACAGATGAAGCACAGTTACCTTCAGTTACATTCTCAACGTATCGCAGGCATCCTTTTTAAAAAAAAAATGGGTCACAACTAATTGTCAGAAGCCCGGATCGTTCCAATATCCTTTGACAGATTCCCACGCATCCTCTCCCTTCGAGCAATCTTGTTCAAGAAGGGAACTCAACGGATCCCGTCGACGGCTTATGGAAATCGTAACGCGGCTCGCTTCTCCTTTTTCCATTCTAGTCGCGTTTCTGCGCTGAATCACTCGTCTGAATCCCGACGAAGCTGTAAATAAGCTCGACAGAGTTCTTTAATTAAAACACAGACTTTAATTGTCTCTTCATACATCCCCGGCCAGAGGGAAAATAAAAACCGGAGATATATGGGCTGGTGGATGCGCAGATTGCCAAGAATTTATATAGGCTTACTTGCTTGTGCTGTTCCATGCTGTGCAGCACCACGATCACGTTCCGAACAGATTTCCGATTGTGCGCAAGACTTTACTGTCGTAAATTTTAACTGGAACTTGGGGTAGCATCCCACCAAAATTGAAATTT
>CM052342.1:11948653-12059732 GCA_028455595.1 Lasioglossum vierecki
CAGTCTATAAAAAGTCTATAAAAATGGATTCTTTTTTATTTGTTTCAAGCATTTTCTACCGGAGTAAACTCTAATCTCTCCTCTTGCAACAGAGCTTCCAGAAGCCTGGCCAGGGCCCATTGAGACCATAGAGAATACTACACAGGGAAGCTACCTGCAGTTACAGTCTCGTCACGTTCGACGAGTTCCCGGAGTTCTTCGTGATGGTAACGCGGATAGCAGTGGTCCGTTGCTTGTTTCGCTATCCGAGAACTGAGGACGTTGTCGTCGTCCGTGGCTTGTCGCCTTACGTGCGAACGCGTCTCGCGCGATCTACGACACCAACAACGCCGCTTCTTCTGCGCAGTCCTGAACGCGAACGCCGTTATGCACGATCCGTCTTGCATTTGTTTACCCGTGCGTGCTTCCCTGCTGGTTCCGTGGAGCCCGACGCTATACAGTTTCCACACGTTTTACAGAGCTACGTCTCGCATATTGGGTGTTCGCCGAGTCACTGGACACTAACTTCGAGCAATGAAACGGGAAACTGCTTAGCTGTGTTTTGCGGAAGGTACTTTTGAATGTCGCACGACATCGGAGAATGTGCGAGAGATAAAGGTGAAGAAGTTGGGTCCGCTAGAGGACTCGTCGATGAAACTATCTGGCGGGCCCAGTTGGGGACCTTTTTCTTAAGAGTGAAATAGCTTGTTTTTTTGGTATGTCTACTTCCAGTTCATTTTGTGTTGAAATATTCCCTGAATTATTACGCACCAGTCGATATAGAGACCTTTTTTGCAAATTGTCCCTCGTAAAATAATTAATTAGTTATCGATCATAATTTATCTTTAGGATATTATGAATTTTTATTTTCTAGGACGAAACACCTCCTTTCTTTTCTTCCTATTAAACATTTTTAATAGCTAACGTGGTTCTTGAACCGGAAGATTCAAATCCGAATCCAGCGTTTAGTATTCCTACAAAATAGCTATCTGTAGAAAAATGTCCCTCGTAACTTTATAAACAACAATAGTGTACGTTTTTATTAAAGAAATTTTTTTCTGTACACTATTCCCAAAAAAGTGTTACACACATTTTAGTAGATTAAAAATAGTATTAGGGTCAGTGTAAAAGTTCTTGCTCATTGAAATACACAGAGACGACGTGTAATTTCATTTGAAAAACTAATAATTAGCTCCGTAGAAAGATACGAACGAAGAGGACCTTCGTGTGCTATTTCGCTGTGTAGTACAGAGTCAGTGAGACATTTTCAGGTTTCATTTTTCCCCGTACGCTTATGGTCGAGCATCCAGTGTGCACTCGGCTCTCGCAGCTATCTCTTCCTCGCCACGACCGGATACACCGTTTGCGGGATATTCTGCGACGCTATCGGACCAAGACGTGCCCAACCGCTTGTCGTCCTCCTTTCCCGCTCATGTACTCCAGACTACCTATACATTCAAGCCTGTCGTCTGTTGCTCCCGCAAGACCGCATTTGTCCGACAACATCGCTAACAATTACCCGTGATTTCGATTCTCCCCGTACGAGTTTTTCAACGGAGCCAAACACGACGATCTTATATACCAAAGGGTACTCCGGTTCCTGCAAACAACTTTATCAGAGTAGAACAGATACGCTGGCTGCGAGAAAGGATGCAGTGATCATGTTACTATCTATCGGGCTCTGATACACTACGCACCAGTTTACATCATCTGGTTATTGTCAGGTGGTAGCTTAGATTTTGGATGAATGAATTTGTAGAGCATGCGAAGATGAATCGAATGGGTACCAAGATCGTATCAATTTGATAATTTAATCTCGAGATAATTGCGTATTTGAAAGATTGTTTTTTTCTTCTTGATAGTAAATAACCAGAATGGTATTGTATTAAATTATCGGGGAGGGGAAGCAGCTATTCTACAATTTAGCTAATTTTCCAAGGTGGTTCCTGGAATGCCAGCTGGAGGAAGAGGTCCTTCAAAAGGCCCTGGGGGTTTGGGGTTTAGCCGGTATGGCGGTAGCCTGGCCTCGCCAATGACAATCCCCCCAATTCAATCCAATCATCACCGTAGGGGAGGGTGTCCATAAGAGGATTCCCCCACCGCCCTTAAACAAAAAAATAGGGTTTTGTTTCCTTTTTCTTGAGGGAAGACTTGGTTCCCCTGGCCCCTCTATTGGGTGCACCACTGCACGTGATATCCCAAAGTATATGGTCAAAATACTCGTTTGATTTATCTTAACATGCTCGACAAGTGCATACAAAGAAAAATATAAGTTCGCATCTGACAATTTGGCCACGATCTTGAAATCTTAATAAAATAAAGTAGAAACTGGCTTTTCGATCCCAAAGTGCATCGAAGGGTTGGCATCTGGTCGACTTTGAAAATCAGGGGCTCGGATATCCCGGTTGAAAATTGAACGTTCGAGGGCGAACAATAGAAGAGTCAGGAAAGGATCGTCTCTGTATGAGAGGGAGAGGGAGAGCGATTCTCGATTGTCACAGAAGAACAATGCGGGGGACGACGGGTTGAACATCGGATCTGTCTGCGTCGGTTGTGGGGCGTGTAGGTGGAGGATAAACGCGCTATAAAAGGTCGTGAATGCCGGCATTAGCGGCGCTAAACCGGCGTCTTGGGCTCGGCCCTGGCTATAATCTCGGCCAAGATTACGACGTCCGTCTGTTGTACAGACTCCGGGGGATCGAGCTGCGAGTCGTTTCACATCGGATATCCACCGAGGAGAAGGGGTTGCTGCCGGTGGTTGTTCTTCAGGGGTCGGTTTCGCCGCTTCCGTTTTGCCACGGCTAGGCACCGAACGGGCGAATCGTTCTCCGGAGAAAGGACGCGGAACGAGAATCTCTCGAGGAATCGTATCACCTCTCTCTCTCTTTCTAGTTTCACGAATCGATCCCTCGAACGAACGGTTCGCTCTACGATTTTATAGCCAGCGACGTTCGGAACGAAACGAACGCGATCAGGATCTCTCTTCCATTCGAAACGGAACTGACGCGAGTTCATGAACAGAGGAGGATGTGGGGAGGGGAATGGAAACGACCACGTAGCGAAAACAACTCCGAGAAGCTTGATAGCTCGATGCGCATTAGTGACATAGATGATCTCGTCCCGCTGTAGTCCTGTCTTCAATCGCATCACTTGTTTAGCGATTTTCGGGAACGGACACTGGATATCGTGTACTATAACGGGATTTAAACCCACCATTTCACTTTAAACCCTCGACTTTAAACCCTTGTCTGACGATTTAATTCCGACGCTTTCTGTGTCGCTGTGAACGTGTTTGTTCGTCGCTCTTTCAGTGGTAAATGCGCAGAATCGCCAGATCGGGCGAATTGACTCGAATCCAGTGGAAAATATGGTTAGGTATTAGGCCTTTAGTATTACCTTTTACTATCAACCCTAATAAAGTTGTCCACCCTCAGAGGGTGGCGGTGGAGGCTTCAATGTCTCCACATAAAATGACCGCCCTGTATGTAGTCACAACCATGTTATTATTATAAGAATATTCGATAATGAAAAGTTTCATAATAATGCTCCTCTAAGTTTGATTTTCGCAAGTTCAAGCTCATTTCGTCAATTCGCGTGCAGATTCTACAGCATTCGCGATGCGTATATGGGGGTTAATGCCAATGGAAATGGAAATTTGAGCAAACATCGAGCCATCAACGAGAACAAGAACAATGTGTACGGTCGCTGCTGGTGTAGAACGGAGGTTGAACGCATTATTGAAATAAAGCCGAGCAAATCAGTCGCTCGCAGTGTAATCGTGGCTCGGAGCGATACATTCCGCAGCAAACAGGCTATTCCGGAGCGTCTGGGTCCCTCGACACTATCCTATCGCGATATCGACTACGCGATTGCCGAGGAAACTGAAAAGAAATCGGATACAGGTTCGATAAGAGATGCTGCTAGTAGAAAAATCGCTGGCGCCTGTGTTAAGCTGTTGCCTGGACTCTGACACTTCCTAACCATGTAGAAATTGCTAAAGACAAATTAGGATGAATGTAGTCAAAGATATCCTGATCAAATACTTTTTTGAAATATTGCAAAACGACGGGCTAACTTTTTCATTCTAACATCTGACTGACCAATTGTGTACGAAAATTTTGTCTGAATATAAAACCTCAATTTTCCCCATGAAAACTAGAATTGCGGTCAAATGTCTATTTTTGAAATATTTCAAAACGACGAGAGAACTTTTTCATTCTACCATCTAACTGTCCAATTGTATGCAAAATTTTGTCAGAATAGAAAACCTCAATTTTGTCCATGAAAACTGGGATTGCGGGCTAATGCGTAGTGGCGCCGGCACGGGGGCAAAGAAACACGGCGAAGCCGTTGCAGGTGCGCGTTTCCAGTCGAGTTTGCGGCGACAATGGCCGCGAGGAAAAGGAAGGCGGAAGAGGGGGGAAGGGGCAATTTCCATCCGGCATTCGTTGAAGCACGCGACTCGACGACAGGATGAAACTCGGCCTGTTTGCGGTTACCGAGAGGGAGTGCGAGAGCTGTATCGCAAACCAATCCGGTTGATGAAAGAGTGGAACTGGCAAAAGAAGAAGTAGACGAAGAAAACGAGAATGAGGGGCGTAGAAGAAGGGGAGAGAAAAAAGAGGGATAGAAAAGGGGGAGAGGAAGCGGAAGCTTCAGAGTCGAGTGGAAGCTATTTTCCCTGCACCCGTCTCCACGATCCCGCTGTTATTCCGTTCCCGAGCGATCACGACCCTTTTTCTCTATCCTCTCCGCGACTCGCCCCGACGTCTCTCGGACGTATTACGTTTTACTAGCTCGCGTTTTGCTAACCGTTTTCTCTTTCTGTTCGCAGTGCCACCAGCCAAGCCGATAATCTACGACGCCAAGAGGAGAGACATGAGCAAACTGTTCGAGGCCTATCCCGAAGGAGCTGACCTGTTCCTGGTCTGCGAGGTGCACGGAGGTCAGTGACCTATGGATTTCCTAGGTTTAGAAACATTTGTCTCCTTCTCACTGGCGCAGTTTGTCTTCTGAAAAATTTTTCGCGGTGCTCCGACTGACATTTGACCAGGCTAGCCAAAAGTCAATTCCCTAGAACTACTCCCAGATAAAAAATAACAGGGAGAGCCAAGTAGCTGTTAAAAATGTGTTTTACCTTTTATATTTTTTTACTGAAATGCATTTAAACTTCATGGATTTTATCATACTGTACAGTTCAATACGATATTCTTTTTTATAGTAGTGAGAATATACTGTATATGCTACCATTTAATAAAACATAATAAATCTAATAAATGTTAAGCAATAAAAAATTTTGGCCAGTCTGTGCGATAGTCGGAAGGATAACTTAGGTAGCCAAGTATCGAGGTGCAGTGTTACATGTACTTGAAACTTCATTTACGTTCCATTGAAACATGGCTTCATTTAATTTGAAAGATTGAGAATTTCAAGCAACTCGGAAAGGAAGCACCTGATTCTATCTAATGTTTCCCTAACAATAAGACACCACTGGAAACCTTATTTTACCTCATACCTGTTAATTACCTCCCAAGCCACAGACTCGTTGCAACTGCCAACTGGAAGAGTTAATTAGTTAGGAGGCAACATAGAGAGGCAACCGTCTACGATACCGATCGCGAAAGTAATGAATGGCCTAGAGAAAATAGTGTGGCCGACCAGCCAACCGAATTATCATAAGTAGCGGCGCTTATAAGTGCACCGTACCTGTACTCATCCGTCACACTCGATCAAAATTGTGAATGGGGTCTCTTGGAAAGGAAAACACGCTTGCCGAAAGCACGCGATGGAGGAACGCCTCGAGCGTGGAGAAATTAAGGGGTTGCAGTATACTGTGCATTCAATTAAAAAAAAAAACAAAATCCAAAAACACAGCTTAAACATAAGGTAAAAATATAAAAAAATACTAATAATAATTATTAAATAACAATTCTTATATATTGCTCTTATGGGAATAAAATTTTAATCATAACCTAAAGAGAAAGTAGTATTTTATAATTATATCTGTCAACAAAAAATATTTTTCTAAAAGTTCATTAACAACTTTACCTTTATATTGCATTATTATTAAAAGACAAATAATAATTTGTGAGAGATGAGACGTATAGACGTAGCCCACAATCTAGACATAACCACTGAAACAAAATTTCAATCGACTAAAAATTAGCAATTAAATATTCGATAGTATGTAGCAACTAAATAGTAATTAGTGTATAGTTGAATTTAGTCTCTCAATGCTGATTAGATGGAATGCCAAACGTCGCCCATTTATTTATTCGCTACGCTTCGTTTTCCATCATCGAATATTCTTGCGAGGAGGGGGTTAGTGGGACAGGAAGGAGGGAGTTGTGCTCGAGTTTCAAAAACTGATGGCACGAAGGGAGAATACGTCGTCGCGTTAGGATAAACGGAAATCGTGCCGTGCGCAGTAATATCTGCCACGATGGTACGGCGCGGCGCGGGCTCGTGACGTCTCTGGCAAGGCAACACAGCAAGCGGTGGAAATCCATGCGCGCAAGCGATCGCGCGTAAATCGCTGGAAAAGAGATTGCGGAGGCGCAAACGTCTTCCGAATCCTGCGTACCGAACGAGAAATCCTATTTCCTTGAACCGCGAGTATTCACTGGCGCGAGGCCAATTCCATTTAGAGACGGCGCGCGTTCGCCTACTCGAAACGAAGTACGCGAACTTGAACGGTAGAGAGGAATTGGGGGGGTATGAGCGATGTGGGTTGGGTGAGAGTGGGTGGTTTGTTGAATGGACGGGTTGCTTTGGAGGGCGAACAACAGTCTAGGAAATAGTAGAGCCTCGTTTTTACGGGACTCCTCGACCAGGCGACGGTGTCCAAGCACCCGGGGACCCTCCTGGAGGCCAGCCAATTTTAATCCTCGAAACTGACGTCCTGGCGATGAGGACATCGTCTGATTCTCGATTATCGGCCAACAGGCTCGTCGCAATCTTTGCCTGATAATGCGAACGTCGACGCGAAAATCACTGGTCGATGCACGGTGTACAAGATTTAACAGGCTGTTCGTATTCCAAGATAAGTTATGAGCTTGAATGGTAGACAATGCACTGTATGCAGTTCTTACAATGCACGTCGCAGAGTGGTCCGGATCGAAAAACTTAGTCGGTCGATTTTTCGAAATTCAAGACAATTGTACTGGATAACAAAAATAATTTATTCCGAATTTAAAACGAAATGGTTCCAATCACGTTACATTCAATCAAAATTTCTTCATCGTAATAAAGAGTGGTTAGAAAGTGATTTCGTATACCCTCCTATTTATCGTACAATATTGTTATACAATGGTTTTAATAAGGAAAGCAACTAATTCAACAACTACATAAAGATTTATAAAAATAACTAATTAACAAATTAAACCAAAAATATATTCTAACATGTAATATATATTCTAACATTTTCTCCTTCTGACATCCAAACGAGGTCCCCCCATAATAATAATAAATAATTAGAGCTGTGTAACAAAGCGTTAAAAATTGTTGGTTCCCCACAGCGAAGTTCCATAAAATTTCGCATAAAGAATCCAGTGTCTGAAATCATCCGAAACTCGTGGAACACGTCGAAATCAACGTCCGAAGTGCGAAGCCTGAAGCATCTCCCCTGTTCCGCGGAATAATTCGTTTGAAAATAGGCGCGCGTGATTCGGGCGCACGGTTACCCGGCATGCAGCAGTAGAGAGTAGACGAGTGACGAGCATAATTGTGCATTCGCGGGGTCGGGTTTCTCGCGCGAACCCGAGAACTCGTTTATTCGAAAAGCGAATTATACGTCGGGAGGGCTAGAGACGAGTGGGAGCCTGCTAACCGACAAAGACGTGGCACTCTTCAGTCTGTAGAGAGTGGAAACGAGCGAGACCCATAGAGAGAAAGAGAGAGAGAGAGAGAGAGAGAGAGAAAAGGAAACGGTGGAAAGGGGAATCGAGGGTGAATGTCACACGCTCTCGACTTTCCGGTTTGCGTCGCGGGGAATTATTTCATTGCCTCTGTGAGAGGCGGAAGCAGAAAAGGTGGAAGCAGGGTACGCGGACCCGGGGATTGCCGTAGGAGGGCAAGGGGAGGGATCTTTATTGCTCACCGGGCTTCCACCTGGTATCATGGATGGCGCAGGTAGGTATATATCAACGGACTCGCGGGCTGGATACGACTCGCTCGTAATAATGTTACGCGACGCTGAAGGAGGCACAATAAGAAACGAATTTTAGTGGCTCTCGACGCGCCGCGCCGAGCCGTGTCTTGCCCGACGCCGTTTCTACGATTCCGGATGATTCTGTGTGCTTCGCGAGCCTCTCCACCCTCCGGTCACCTCCTCTATTCGCTGTCATTTTCATTAGCTAAGCGAGAATCCATACGACCATTCTTTAGAAATAAATAAAAATAAATATTTAATTGTTGTTTCTCCAAAACGGATAGACTTCTTAAAAAATTTTTTTTCAATATTGCATTGTCTTCCAGTTGTAAGCTATGTTTCCAATTTCAATTTTTTTGAAAAGTCTTACCGTTTCGGAGAAAATAACAATGAAATATTTACCTTTTCATCCCCCCGCGAACTACGTCATCGCGTTCAGCGATCCCCACTTCGTTCGACAACCCCCTCTACTTTACTGTGCGTGCGCACTCTGACTCGTCCCCACTTCACAGACAAATTTCGCCCCGACGCGCGAACCATCGGTAGTGTAGTACATCATCGCGCGACGATCGTGACCGGTAGTGCATCATCGCTTTGTTTACCAAGTGGAATTTACAGTAAGGTTAGTGGGTATATAAAGTATTAATAAAGAGTGATAGAAGTATTAACACAAGACTAAAAAGCAGAAAATAATTATTTAAATAAAAATAAATTTTTAAAAATACCACGTTTTTAAAAACGGACTAAAAAGTTTAAAATAATTTTTCCTAGTGCCATACAGATTCCTAACCTCGTACAGATAGTCCTGAAAATTTGTGATTGTGAATTTTCAATAGCTGTGAAAATACTTGTAAGATTTCAAACGAAAAACGTGGGGCGCATCCGATAGATAATTGATGCATTTTGCGCCCCACGTTTTTCGTTTTAAATCTCACAAGTATTTTTACAACTATTCAAAATTCACAATCACAAATTTTCAGGACTATCTGTACGAGGTTAGGAATCTGTATGGCACTAGGAAAAATTATTTTATACTTTTTAGTCCGTTTTTAAAAACGTGGTATTTTATCCATGCATCACACCATCCTCTTTCGTAAATTGCTTCACCAAACCATGTTCTGCATCGTTTCTTAAATTTACGCTCTCGGTCCCTGGTTTTATGGGTGGTGGCTCGTCATTCGGGTCCAAAACCATTCGATTTTTTTCAATCGTCGCCAGTATCGTTTTCGAGAATCCGGCCGATTTATTTCACCGCGGTTCCGGCGAACAATAGAAACCGAAAGAGAAACGCGGTGGCAGGATCGCGAGTCGCGTTAAAACAAACATTTTACCACGGGCCACGGGAGCGCTGGAAAATTGCATTCGGGGCGACACTCGAACAATGGAGCAACGGGAAAGGTGACGCGCGGAAAAGACTGAAGACAGTACATTGTGCGGCAACAAAACCCGATTACAATGGACCCCCGTTACCCTCGGACGCGTTCTCTGCTTCTCGATCGCGCATCGGTGGCCAAGGCTCTCGGTTCACAGTGAACGGAGGCTTTGGTTCGGCTAATCGCCGCCGATTAATCGCCATCGATCTTCCATCGAATGAATCGAAATAAACGAGCTTCGAGAAAGATGTTGATCAACAGACTGTTCATTTTATTTTCCGAGGTGCAGCAGATGCACCTTTCTTGTCCAGAAGGGGATCGCCGATACGTGAACTGAGAACAAGGGCGGGTTTTCAAACACTTAAAGTGAAATCTACTTATTGATTAATTAATTCAATGAATCGCAACAATCGTGCACTATTTATAACAGTATTGATTTTTTCATTGAATCTTTGCAAAATTTTCAAATGCAACTACAAAGGATTATATGATAATACCTATCGATTGTACCAGTATTATTTTGTTTTATTTTGTTTAATTTTTATTTTATTTTTTATACAAAAATTTTCTTTTTTTTATTTATTAGGTGTCTTGTATCTTTCTCTTTTTTCTTTTCTTTATAAATACTTATGTAGAAAGGATTTCTACCTGTCTATAATAAATAATAAATATTAAATTTCTCTATTTTTGGGGGGAGGCTGATATGGAAAAATCCGAGGTGCAGCATTTCTCCCCAGAGGAGGATCGCCAATACTGAATGTTGATTTTATTAATCTTTTATTGTTTCCGAGCGTTTCGTATACACTCCTATATGCAGAAAAGGAGCAGGCAAGAGTGCCAACAGTTTCCGTTAGAATCGCAGCCAAGCAGAAAGAAATTCGTTAGCGAGCGTGTCGGCGGGATAAGCCGTAAATTTAAGAAGTTTGCATCGCCGACGCGAAGTAGGAGAAACGTGGACGCGTTTCCCGCGAGCCGTTAATTGCAGCCAGTTTACGAGCGGCTCGTCGTCCACGTCGAAATCCTAAAAAATTCCCGACGAAGACGGAGGGAAGGAAAACTTCCCCCGAAATGCTTAACTTTCATTAAACGTCCGATATTACTTTGAATAATGGAATCTAGGAAATTAACGGGAAAACTCGGTTTCCGCCTGAACTTTCTTCGATTCAACAAGACATTTTTCTTTTTTTTCTCTCTCTCTTTCTCCCTCACTTTCTCTAGCCTTCGGGAGCTTTTTATACCTAGAGATTCTCTTCTCCTCTCGAGGTACCGAGAAAGATTACAAGGCTCTCGCCCGATCCCTCGGACCAGCGAAAACTTTGGATTCCTTCGACCGAGAAACCTCGATGAACGAGTCCATGTTACTTCTGCATCGATCCTACGTTTGGAGAAGTGAACGCAAGAAGGGGGAGCATTTTCAGTGTAAACTGTGCAAAAACATTGAACCAAGGATTTCTTTGAGAAGTTAGAACAATTAGATCGCTACGTAAGACGACAAAGTAATTTTGAAAAATAATTGTCACAAGATTTTTATTTGTAATTATTTACATCAGGGGCATGATCACCGATTTTGATGACATTAAAATATGTTGTCAAGGACATTATTCTGAACAATTTTTCCCTATACATGTTAACGCCGTTCGATTTTAGTTTTCGAGATATTTGCAAGAAACTATCGCTAATACTGTATTGAATTTTTCGTATTTCTGCACGCTCCGTATTAGCAATAGTTTTTTGCGAATATCTCGAAAACTAAAACCGAGCGGCGTTAACATGTATAGAGAAAAATTGTTCAGAATGATGGCCTTGATAAGATATTTGAAGGTCATCAAAATCAGTGAGCTAACCCCTAATGTAAATAATTACACTACCTCATACGTAGTAACATCTTTATCAAAAGTTAGAGGGCAGTAAGTGATCAGACAACTCGAACGCGGTAGCCGAAGAAGTTGGCGCTGGTTCTTCGAGGAATTACGGGCCGCGATTTCTGGCCGACAAGCTTGCGGGAATAATTAACCTGGGAAATTAGGTGTCGGTGTGGGCGGTACATCGGGACCAATAAATTGACGAGCGGACGTCGGGCGGTTTCCATTGCGATCGCTATTGTTGCGGCCGAGTAAGGCCCGTCGGACAGCCGTGATTGACGACTAGCCCGCAGCCTCTGATACACATCCGTAGACACGGGCACGCGGTCTCGATGCACGTCTATTCCGATTGGTTCAACTACGTGGATTGTCCCGGCCGACAATCAACCCGTTTGCCACGCATAAGCGACGGAGAGCACTCCAGCCGATGGACACGCTCCGCAGGAGACGCCTTGTCCATCCCTACCCCTATCCTATACCTTGCGTACCTTGTGCGCCGTTTACCTTGTAGATACCGGCGGCTAGCGGCTGCGAGACGAAGGATCACTGACACAAAGGACTCGCACATCCGTTTACAAAGCGATCAAATGGCAAATCAATCTATCGTACCTCTGGTGCCATTTCTTTCGAAATTGTTATTTTCGTTTTCCTAAGAAAAAATTCTTTGCTCAACTCTTTAGGGATAATTTTTCAAGAGAATTTTTCGAGTTTTCACCCATGATTTCTTTTTGTACTATTTATCCTTACGTTTCGACCCTGAATTAACTTTGCTTAACCCTTCACTGCTTGATTTTTTTGGTAATTGTATAGAAAGGGTCTACGTACTCCAATTTTGATGAAATTTTAATATGTTATAGATTTAGACACACACACACACACATTTTGAATAACTTTTTCCTTTTCCAATATAGGGGGGTCGCTTTTAGTTTTCGAGATATTTGCAAAAGACTATTACCATTATTTTAATCGGGATGAAAAAATTGAAAGAAGGTCAGTTTTGGTGACTTCTATTTTTTTTAATGCGAAACATATGTTTAAACGATTTGTTATATGGTTCTCTTTTTATTTTGGTTGCAGGTAACCCAAGACCCCGTGTAACGTGGTACCTAGAATCCCAAGTAATCGACGCACCGTCCGAGATTCGAGAGACCCAAGGACCAGCAGGTGAGAGCAACGTGGTGACCATAAGCAACGTGACGCTGAAGGGTCTCACGAGGAGTCACTATCACGCGAAATTGTACTGCAAGGCGAACAATACTCATCTGGCGCTGCCGTTGACCACCGCTGTCATTATCGAACTTCACAGTAAGTGGTACTACATATATCGCTGTCTCGGCGGCGCTAATTAAATTTACAGGTTTCGGGTAACGGGGATTGAATGGGTTCACGATCAACTTCCAACGAGGCATCCGAATTTGATCGCGGTCCTAGTGACGATAAAAACTTGTTTTTGGGATCGGATATTCCAGCCAATCATATTTCAGTATAACGAAAAATTTGTTGAAATTATTTATCCCCAAAAGATTGTTCAAATAATCTCAAACTTGTGCTACATGAAATATGTATAGACTGTACGATATTGCTGAACACTTTATTGATCGCGTTACACAGGCGTCTAGTGCATTTGTTTAGTATGTATTAGTTGACCTCTACTGCAGTTGTTTAGAGTTTGTTATCGCAGTCTGACTCTATCGCAGTTGTATAGAATATATTAGTTCGAGTCTACTGCAGTTGTTTATAATGTATAAGATAGAATCTACTGCGGTTGATTAGAATATATTAGAATATGTCAACACAAAGTTCATCCACTGTTTCCCTGAGGATAGCACTATAAGAAGAGAAACAAACTTTCGGCCAAATCATATTCATTATATATTAAATTTTTTATTAATAGATTTATCGATTTTATTAATAGAAAATTTTATTAATAGACAAACAGCAAATTTGCGAATTAATTTGTCTCAAAAATAATACATTTATAGTGAAAATTGAAAAAATATTGGAACATATTCATTATCATTAGAGTTTGGATTTTATAGAAATCGAAAGATACGTTGGATGATCACTCAAAGGGTAGTTGGCCACCCCTGAAAACCAAATGTTTTTCAACCCTTAATAACTTAATCTTCGCCAAAGCTTGCCAGTATCGTTAGCCAAATTGGCCCGACTAATTAGGAGTTTTCAGGGAGCATTCCGGAGGGTGCTAATCGAATGTCATTGAATTTGGTGTACTCACAGCTTATTGAAAAGCCGCGTAAAGTCTGCGATCCGTGAAAACGGCGCGAAAAGAGCAGTTAACAGCCAACCCTCGATTAGAAGGTAACGATAGGGGCTGGCAGGTTTGCCAGATCATGGGAACGGTATCACTTAGGCGCGGGGGCACGAGACAATTTCACTTAGGTCGACGATTCGCGGAATCGGCGCATACGAAACGAACTGAACCGTTCCGTAATGCTCGCTAGTTCCAGGACCAACCCGACTTAACCTACAAAACGAGTCGTTTCAACTTCTCGGATTCTTTCTCCCGTCTCTTCCGACCCTCGCAGCATCCTTGTCTACTTTCTCCGGAAGTTGCTACCCCTTCTCGGCAACCCCCGGTCCACTTGCGACGCGTTATACGCAGATAGCGCACTGGAATTAAAATTTCATTGTTTATTTCGCTGGGAAAAAGCAATCTCTGCTTATCGACGTTCGTTGAATTTGCAGGCGTTTATATAATTTTCATATGGTTTCACAGGTTAGGCTAAAAACTTCACATTGTTCTTTTTAACTTTATTTTTTTAATGTATAAAGTCTTCAATTCGCCTGCAGCATTTTCTGCATACTTTCGTGGACGATTAGCAAAATATTCCAGATCTCCACTTTCCAGAACGATTATGCTGCTAGTTATTAGACTGCGAATTTTATGCATTTATAAATTCGGAGTTTAACGATGAATAAAAAAAAACACCTGTCAAATATCCTTTCAAGAACAATCTCCCGCGCAAAGTTGCTCGAAAATCGGCCGGTGTAACTCGAATATATACGCCAGTAAGTTTCCTGAGCGGACCACAGTGTGCTCGCCACCAACCGCGAAACATATTAAAAGCATAAATACGCCAACAGAGAAGGACGCTCTCGGAAAAATGCCGGTTTCCCTCGTTCCCCTATTCTCGTTCGCTCTCTGCTCACCCCCTAACAACCCTTCCAACACCCACACGCTGCGACACAAAGGGTCCCGGATGAATTTCAAACGCGAATTACGGGAAACGTTTGCAGGCAACAACGGAACGACAACGGAGACCAAAGATCCACCAGTAGAACCAGCACACGAATTTTTGATTTGCAAATTTCAATCGAAGCCTTCGACCTTGTCGTGTGCTGACCACGCTAATATTTTTTAAAGTCGTTTCTACGTTATATAATTATTATAGTACTTTTATAATCACCGGCACAATTGTTGAAAAAAATTTTAATTAACGTACTACAGTATTTTATCCATCGAGAGACAAATTTCCAACTTCCTTATTTTTCATTATTTTTTTATGGGATTTCGATGACCATATTTGTGGCATTTTTCTAATTAAAATCATACCAAATATGATATAATTCCGATGATATTTATGTGTGTAATAGACAATTAAAGTTTCGGGCGCAAGGAAGAAGAGTCGCCGCCTCGCGCCCGGAACTTTAATTGTCTATTACACAAGTAAATATCATCGGAATCATATCACATTTGATATGATTTTAATTAGAAAAACGTCACAAATATTGTCATCTAAAAAAAGCTATAAAGTTGAAGCAAGGAGGGTGTATATATGTACATGATTTACAAAAAATAAGGCAGATCGGTTGGTCGTTAAAATTTGGTTATACGTGTGCAGAAATACATTGATAAACCAGCTTTTCCTTACGGCTTTTCCTTACAATTTTTCTCTTCCATGCATATTCCGCAGTCTAATGATCATTGTAAGGAATAGAGACGTTCCATCCTGATTGGTACGAGAACACAGGGACCAATGGAAAGGAGAGTAGCCGAAATGATTTGTTCCCCGCGGCTTCTGTTATCGGTGAGCCAGTTACGACGACGAACTTCAGACCTCAGCTCGTCTCGAGAGTGGTTTAAACCCCTCGGTTCTTCCGCGCGTTGGCGAAGGTACTTTCGAGAGTCGTTACCCCGTTCGCGACTCCGTGAACCCGCAAATGTCTCGAGTTTCGTTTCCATTTCCAGAACCGCGCTCCTCCAAGAAACTTTGTTCGAATCGGGCCACGAGGAATCGAGATTCTTTTTTTCCTGGCGACAGATCGATCCGCGGGCTGATACTCGCCAATCTCCATAGTGGATCCAATTAACCATTCACTTACGTCGGCATACATCAGTGGAAAGTGCTATCAACGTCAAAGTCTCAGTTTTGATTTGGGTGAAAGAAAATTTGATATGTAAGGTGAAATAGTGTACGTACAGTTTTAAAAACTGATGAAATTTTAAGAACATTTCGAGTACAATTTTCAATCGATTCCCATTGGAATTTTTTAATGTTTAAAGAGTTCAGTTAAAGGGCGAACCTTTTGATAGGCATACTTTAACCCTCGTGTGTACACCATCCATATTTTACCGGAGAAGCTCTTCAACCAAAAAATAAACTATTAAAAAGCGAAAAATTCGTAGCGGTAGCTAACCGAGACACAAAGACATTTTCAACGGTGCACGCTTCCAAAACGAAAAAAATGAATATTCGGTGAAGCTGACCAGACAAACTCGCACAAAGGCGCGCGTTTTCACCGATAAACGGTCTCGAACCAAATAAATGACCTGCGAGAAATTGAACATTCGGAAACAATCAGCATAACATTAAATACTTTCGGTATTAAGCCTGCCGGAAGAACGAGGTCCAGTTTATGTTCGAGCATATTCCTTTGTGGAACTCGCGGCAAGATTCGCAGTTCGTTATCCGATTCGGCGGCACTAATGAAAATGAACCACTCAGTGCGGAACGGAAAAAGCATCGGTACTTTTAAAACGTCGGCCGTGCAGGGCGGGTTCGGTGAAACGGTATTCCCGCGTTATAACGGGCTTGTTAAATATCGAATATCGAGCCGGAAAGCAGCCGCGAAGAAGCATCCGTCTTTCGAGCACGATTCCGCGCCGCGCACAAATATGCAAATGCAATTCGACGTGGGTAAAGCGAAAGAAACGAATAAAAAAGGTCTGCGTGAAAGCTGGTGCATTTTCGGTCGACGAGCGTTCCCTCGTTATACATTCAAGCGCATCGATCGGGAATCCCGCAATTATTCGACGTACGCCTGTCGTTGCCAATTAGACAAAGATTCGTAGCAACTGGAGGCCTCCTAGAAGTTAGCCTCCCACTTGTTGAATTAAATAATTTAATCAATTGTGCTAACCTAACCTAAACATGTTTAAAATATCATTAAAGACGAAGTGACGCCACTTTTGTACACATTTCTGAAGATATTTTCCAATTTATATAAAAAATTAAGGGTCCAACGGGAAATCAAATTGCACCACGCGATAGAGCAGACTTTTATCTTGAGAAACCACCCTTTCAACTTTCCAAGGTGAACGTTTTTTTCGATCCAGAGCCACAGAAAAGAGCTACGACGAATAGAGTATGATTCGCAAAACGCTGCATTCAGACACGCAAAGGAAATCCCACCTTAGCGACAACGTCGGATCGATCTGATAAAAAAACAGTTAATTTTTCGATCGTCTTGAACATTCTTTTTCCGTCTTCCGTGTCCGTGTTTGGCTGGCTTTGTCTCTCGCGAACGGGAACGAGAAAACGTTTCAGTGCTTGTCCAGCGTCTGCGAAACGAACGGACGTATTTCAACGCGAATTAGCCCTGCTCCAGGAGATCTTCGTCTCGTGGAAGTTTACTTTGCGATGGGAAAAGCTGCACACCCCGAAAAAACCACTCGCTCTCCGCTGCTCCCGTTCTAAAAGCACTCTTGGAATTTGTAAAAGTAATCACTCCCCGGTTAAATACCTCGGACCGACCGGATAATGATATTAACACCGACGGAATCGCCGGACGTTTCAACCCGCACAGAAACGGACATACTAATCGCCTGGGGATAATCTTCTGTTCGACGTAACTGCGCTGACGCCCGCGTTTTTGTTCCACTCGTCTCGCGCACGGGGCGATCTGTCCGGCAAATGAACACAATTCCTGTTAAATGAAAGAAAAAATTTGATTTTTTATCTTTGTGTTGGAATTCATGAGTGTAATTTCACAAATGTCTTTCCTGAAAATACCTTCTCTCTTTTTAGAATTTAATGGGCTAGAACAAATTCGACAAAAAATCTCACACATTTATTATTATTATTATTATTTATTATAGACGGGCAGAAGCCCTTTTTACATAAATATTTACAAAAAAGAGAAGATACAAGACTACTTATCTAATAAGAAAGAAAGGACATGCGCACAAAGACAAAGAAAAAAAAATAATACTGGTATGTTGAAAATTCTGTTAGATTTATTGAACACGGAACCGAAAATCTGTGGAACAGGTGACTCGCGTTCTCGTCAGATGGTTGCATCGCGGAGGAAAACGATAGAGGACGCCATCGCCACGGTACATTAGGATGAAAAGTTGCGAGACGATCCGTGTACGACGCTGGTTCCGATGTCGTCGGAATGGCCATGAAATATTTATTCAAATATATTTACGGTGAATTTATACGCGGTGGTGCATAAATAACGCCGCTCTCTATTGGCTCGCAGGATAGTCTATATCGTGCGATGGAAACACCACTCTCTTCTGCACGGCTCGTTAGACTTTGAAGCTGTTGGACCGAGTGGCCTTCGATTATTCGCGGTGCGCTCATCTAAGCCGGTCCCCAATTAACGAAACATCGGGAAAACGAAGTTCCTTCCGGTACGGCGGAAGTTACGATGTTTCATCGAGACGGCAAGTTTCTAGTGGCCCGTTAGACCTCGTCGTTCAAGAAAAATACCCGGGAAATTCTCGAGCGGTTCGCCACTTAATGCGAACCGTCCCCAGGAATCCTCGTCGATCGTATCGCGAAAACTTCCCCTAACGAAGACGAGTCGCTCGAACGGCACCAAATTCTAAAATTCCGATCACTCTGAAAAGAGTACCCGGCGCCGTTTGCACTTGGAGGAAATTGCTAAGCGATCTCCGTTCGACTGTTTTTATTTGCAGCGATGAATTATAAATTTTCATGTCTCGGAGAGATCAACAGGGTTGCTTACACTTGGCGACACTGTAGGTAAAGAAAGATTGGTTATTATATAGAATAGGTCTGCGTACTCCGATTTTGATGAAATTTTAATATGTTATAGATTTAGACATTTTGAACAACTTTTTCTTTTTACAATATAGGGGAGCCGTTTTTAGTTTTCGAGATATTTGCAAAAAACTATCGCTAATACTGTATTGAATTTTTCATATTCCTGCATGCATTCAATACAGCATTCGCGATAGTTTTTTGCAAATATCTCAGAAACTAAATGCGAGCATTCTATATTGGAAAAGGAAAAAGTTGTTCAGAATGTGTTTCTGCATAACATATTAAAATTTCATCAAAATCGGAGCACGCAGACCTTTTCTATACAATTACCGAAAAATTGCAAGAACGTAACCTCACAATAAAATCATCAAAATCAATAACTTGCAATCTCCCAAATAAATAGAAAACTGCAACGTGTCTCTAAAATTTCTTTCTCGTGGCAGTGTGGTTATGCTAACCGTCCGATCGATAACCAATGACGCTAATTATCCGCGAACAAGGGGATCCAGTGTTCCGAGAACACTGTACCGAATTCACGGCCGCTGAATTTTGTTGCAGAAAATCTGGCCGGCACGTAACCCGTTCGAAACGAATTTTATTCGGCTATTTTTTTCCCCTTCGTTTTGCGTTGCCATGTCGAACAAAAACGAGCAAAGCACTTCGGACAAGAGCGGACGCGTATCGAGCGTGTTCCCGTGGCCATTTTTTCGATTTCGATCGAGCAGAGAGAGAAAGGGGGAGAGAAAAAACGGAATATTTAACGGACGAGTCCGCCGGCAGCTCCGGCTACGAAAATGGCAATATCATCGGCGATGGTTACATCCGTCCGGACGGAATTGAAACATTTTTCAAGCCATTAGAACGGAAACGACCGGTTTCGTTCGTACGACGACGCGTACAACGTTGTCCGGAAACATTACGACGTCTATCGTGTGTTTTAGACGAAAATCTGGCGTTTAATCACGTTACATTCTGAACAGTACTCGGAATCAACAGCTCGATGGATAGATCGTTGAGGCTGTCTTGTTGCATCTGAAATTTTCAATTATAAAATATAAATCTTAAAAATCAGTTCGATAAAAAATACTATGCTTTATTATACAGAGTGTGCCACCCTACTTGAACATATTAAAATTTCTCGCACATTTGTTTGTACATACTTTATATTTGCATTGCACCAAATTGGAACGAAATAGAAATTCATTTTCTTTTTTCTAAATATGTTTAGTGGCTGTTAAATAATATAACAATTAATTTCTTAAATTCTTCTGATGCTTACACTATTTGAAATTACACCTACTCATTTTTGTAATAATTGCATAAAATCCGTTGTCCACTCATTATTATTCGTAGACCACGCTTCTTAACTTCGGATCAGCCCAGTTACAACATAAAAATTCTTATCTCGCCAAGCGTCCACAGCTCCTACACTCGCCGATCGATTCAGCTCGTGGATTTCTGGTTCACATTCCGCGTGCTCGGTGATTCGATTAAAAACTCTAAAAACCCCCGATCGTGCGAGCGCCGCGTCCGATGCTGGAAATTAATATTAATAATTTCATAGGAGCGTAGCCACGGGGTTCATCGGTGCCCGAGGCTCGTCCCGTCAACGGCAAACTTTCTCGGCGGACACAAACAAGTTTAAATGAAATTGCCGTCCACGTCCCGCCGCGGAAAACCGTCCACCCGTCGACGGATACAGGAAGAAGAAACCGAAGGTGGCAGCGGCGCCGATGCAAAAGAGCCGCTCGGGAAATGCAAGCTCTCTGAAAAATAGTTTTTAAAGGAGCCGGGAAATCCTCGTGCAAAAACCGATTTGATAAAACGCCATGCTTTTTTCAATTAGCCACCGACGCCGCCGACGCTGCTACACCGATCCAAAGTTTTTACTAGTTAACCGTTAGCAAAAACGGAGCAGATGTAACTTCTCGATCCGTCCTCGTAATTACTAGCATGAGGATTTTATTAATATATCTACCGTAAACGATATATATCTTTGAAGGATTTTTCAGGGACGAACAGGTTGATTAACGCTTTTTACCACGCTTATATGTGGGATTATAAAATAATTGGGTGTCAGTGGGATATAACTAGATAATTTTATTGAATGATAAATAACTAACACGATGTTACAAATACATTAACTACTCTTTTTATAATAATTTTAACTCTTCTAGCTTTTTATCCTACATACATTAGCATGCCGAGTTGTCGTTATCGTTGTATAGAGACTTGAAATTTTCAACATAGCAAAAAAAATTTTTTAAAAAAAGGACTGTGCGTTTTGGATTTAAACAATATTTTTAAATATTCGGCGCGCCACGTTCGGTAGTACGTCATCGCGTTCAGCGATCCCCACTCCGCGCGCTCCCTACTCCACTACCCGTTCCCACTCCCACTCCGACCCGCTCCACTTCGCACCGAAGGAGCTCAGTTTACTTACTGGGTTGGTTTGGATTATTGTTCTGCTAGGTAAGCGGGCCTCACTAAATACACTAGATAGTAAAGACTACAAAGTAGGAATACATAAAAAAACTTTTTAAAAACTGCGCTTATATTAGAATGCGCAAATACTCGATAAATATCAATCAATTTACTCAATAAATCTAGTTAAAAGCCGCTTTTGACTTCGTTCAAGTAAAAAGCATTCCGGCAATCATCCACACGATTCCACGCACAGTACTCGGAAGGGATCGCGTTGCAAAAATGCCGGCATGGCAGTTCGAACGTGGAAGAAGACAGTAGTCTCACCGTCACGATCGAACGAGAGGTCTTGGTTTCATTTCCGGTGAGACGCGCGAAATGAGGAAACTTTTTGTTTGGACAGGGAACCAGGCCGCTCCGCTGTCTCGAAACACGCGAAACTGTCGGGATCGGTAAGCGCATCAAAATTGTGGACACACACAAGGGGAGAACAAAAAAGTTCGCAGCGGAGCGTAGTCTGTTTCTGACACAGATTTCAAACCCGGGCTAGAGCGACGCGACTCTCCCCTCCCTCCCTCTCTTTCTCTTTCGATTCTCTCTTCATCCCCTGTTGCCCCACTCTTCATCCTAACGGTCCGCATAACCCGAAGTTTCTCCTTCCGTTTCGCACGGTTTTTGTTCACCGCGTCGCTAAACGAAAATTTTGCACGTGAAATTGCCTCGCGCGCTTCACGTAGCAAAAACAGAATTTCATGTTTCGCAGATTATGGGATAATAGTGTTTACGGGTGGAGGGGGGAGGGGAGAGCTATCTCTCCGAATATATGCGGCTGTACTCTCTCTCGCCCTCTCTCTCTTTCTCTCTGTGTCTGCTCGATGCCGAAACGCGGCCAGCATAATGGCATCCACGGGTGCAACGTTGCCCGGCGACGAAACGTTGCTCCTCCGATAAAATTCATCGCGCAAAGCATAGTTTCGATCTTCCCTGGACCGGGAACCGTCTCGTCGTCGGTTAATCGAGCTCTTCCCTCTGCCACGACGAAATTAGCAATTAACGAATCCTATGTAGAAAGAGAGGGGTTGCTTCTTTGATAGAAAATGATTTTTAGATGAATATTGATGCTGCATAATGAAAGTTATAAGGATTAAATGAGGCAAAACATTTTTATTTTGCACAGAGATCCAGAGTTTAGTTATTATGAACTTGGTCATCCAGATGTTTGAAAAGAAGACGATTTTTATTTTTAATTTTCTTTGCTTTGAAAATTTAAGGACGAAGAATTTCTTGCCAAAGCGATCCTTTGCTAACCTGACGTTCAGAGGAGTAGGTAAAGCCTTAGAGTACGATTTTTTGGGACTTTTAGAATTATTTTATTTCGGAGAACTCTTGGACCGTGAATATTAGAAGTTACAGGGAAGTAGGTCGTCCTGATGTTTCAAAAGAAGACGATTTTTTAAATTTAATTTTCTTTGATGCTCCGAGTACGAAGAACCCCGAGTCAAAGCGATTTTTTCATATTCCGAAGGAGGAACATGTGAAGCCTTAGAGAATTCTTTTAATTTAGTCACCTCTTGAACCGTGGAAATTACAAGTCCTCATGATTAAAGAGAAGTTGATTCTTTTTCTACAGTTTCTAATGATTTAATAATTTAATAATTTTAGTAATGTTGATTAATGTCAAATTAAGATCTCTGTAACAATTATTTTTACAGTTAGGTTAGGTTAGGTTAGAAGTTGATTCTTTTTCTACAACTTTTATGATCTCTGTACCAATTATTTTTATATAATTCTGATTAACATCCATTTAGAGCAGAAGTAATAAAAATAGTTTCTCTGCACCCTCGCGAACAAAATCCCAACCAACCAGAAATCGGTGGCCATTTCATTCTTCCCTCTAATATGACCGAATGTTTCCGAGATCTATGAAGTTGGGAAAGCACTGTGAATCCCGTAACGAGTCCCTACAGGGTAAAATTGATTTTTTGGCGAAACGTCGGGAAATATCTGGATCGCGGGACGAGTCATGAGAAACGTTAGCGGCCACCGTTCGCAGAAAAGTTTCCGGCCGGGCTCGTTACGCGGAGGCCACGGTACGTTCTGCCTTTAGAAAGATTCTGATCGCTCGGCAACTTCTTCGACTTCAGCCGACGGAGATAAATACAGTCGAAGGTGGGACGGGAGCATGCCTCGCTTCTTGTGCCGCGAAAGATTCCCAAGTTTTCACTGATCCGTGCAAGACCCGAAACTTTCCTCGGACGTAAATTTGCCGCGCCAGCCCGAGTCCGCTTGAATAACCGTAGTTATGTCTTCCGGCGTGACGTATGCGCCGTACCTGTGTACCAGGGACCTTCCACTCGCAATCAATTTGCCACGTAGTCTTGCTGATTTTCTTCGCAATCGAATTCGCCCGATGCTGAGAGAAATTGGGGCCCTGAGAAATCTGTTGCACGTGTCCTTATGGAACTGTATTGGTTCGTTCGTCTTCGACGTTTCACCTGGTAAAAATTTTGTTTGTCTTTTACTTTTCTGCCACAAAAGGAAAACGTAACAAATTCCTTTCTCTTCGGTGAACTAATTGCAACTATTGTAGCTGTAGAAAGAAATCTTACACCGTTTCTTCGAGACAATTGCATATTTTAATGATCCCATTTAATATTTTCTCCTCGATTCTTTTTAAGAAAAAGGCGATCCTTTTTATTAAGTAATTATATAGAATGCGTACTCCGATGTTGATGAAATTTTAATATGTTATGCAGCAACACATTCTGAACAACTGTTTCCTTTTCCAATATAGGGGGCTCGCTTTTAGTTTTTCAGATATTTGCAAAAAACTATTGCGAATACTGTATTGAATTTTTCGTATTCCTGCATGCTAGTTTTTTGCAAATATCTCGAAAACTAAAAGCAACCCCCTATTTTACAAAAGGAAAAAGTTGTTCAAAATATCGAAATCTGTGACACATTAAAATTTCATGAAAATCGGAGTACGCAGACCTTTTCTGTATAATTATCAACATTTTCAACGCCAAGCCAGTTATAATTGTCCAAAGTTATTACATCGGGTCGATGCTCGCTGTTCTGCAGTCTCTTGAATCGTGATTATCCGGTTCAAAGATTCGCGTGAAAAGATTCCGCAACGTTCGGGAAGATTCTCGTCGCCTCCGCGAACAATTTCACCGTGTAGAACAATGGCGAATTATTACAGGCCGATAACGAGGCGCGTTGTCGCGGGCCACCGTCACGCGCCGTGCACCGGCCCGTCCCCGAACGTTTAATTAATACTTGGTTATTTTCCCGTTGGCCAGACTCGGGGCCACAATTTCGCCATCCAATTAATAACCATACACTCCTGACGGAAGGCCGCCATTAACGAGATTCTCGATCCTCGATTCGCTCGACCAATCTCCGACGACGAGTTGTATTAGGTGTACAAATTAATTTGTCACTACTAATCGATTGTTCATTTATTTCCGTGTCTTTCGTCTGACGTGCTCGGCTTTCAGGTTGATGGCCTCCTAATTGAAAATAACAATACTGTATCGAACGCTGCTCAGTTTACTGTTATCATTAAACTGCGGATTTTATGCAACAAAAAATAAGTACTTAGAAATAATCCTCCAGGGATTAAAGCAACATGTCGTGGTCTGTAAAACATGCAAAAGTTATTTATTGTTGAACATCCCCCGATTAAATTCACTGGCAAGTTGAGGAAATAATACATTCCCTCGGAACAGATGTGAATGCATAAAAATTCACAGTCTCATTACTAGATTTCTGATCAAATTCGGACAGATTCATTATTCTTCGTTGAACAATGGCACTCATTTGTCATGTTTTTTCAGTGCATTCATTAGTGGCGAATAATAATCCGAAGTATAATATTTCGCGTATTTTCAAGCACAATTTTATTCTCGTTCGCATCTTTTTATGGGTAACCCAAAAGTGCCTTACAAAAATCTTTCACAAAATAGTAAACATTTTCTTTAAGTTTTGTGAAGTACATTTTTAATGAACTGACCTCAAAAAGGATAACGAGTTGAATTAATAATAATGCACGAAGCTCGTCAATTCTCCAAGTCGTTAAGATCAGGAAAACCCTTTTAAAATTTAATTCCGGTAAATATATTTTTACAAGCTATGAGAACTGCGCGATTTCCCTTGAAACTTATAAAATTATTTTCCACTTTCTCCGGTTGAAGTTAAGAACTGCTCGGGGCAGAAAAAAAATGAAGCAACGTGGAGTAATTAGCAGCAATTTATTAATACTCTAGCTACCAAAAGACTACTGCCTGCATAAAAAACGAAGCAAAAGTGTACGATTAACAGCTACCAGAATTCCGTCGATAAAATCTCGAAAATCTTATCTGAAAGGAATGGACGTAAAAGGGAATTCTCCGGTCGAATCACTAAAATAGAAAGGAATTAACACGGCCGCAGAAATTAACAGAGACGTAATACCGGCTGAGAACTCTTGATCCGCAATCTGTTAATAACAACGCGTTAACTTCGTCAATGTTCCAAGTCGTTAAGGCCGAGAAACCCGTTCAAATTGAATCCAAGTAGCAATATTCTTCAGCAGAAAGGAAAACCGCGCGACTTTCTTTTTTTTCTCCCGGAGCCCGATAAAATTAGCTCAGCTCTTTCTCTCGGAGAGATTGAAAACCGCTTGGGGGGATGAAAGGCGAAGCAACGTGGAATAATTAGCAGCGACTTATTAAGTTCGAAGTATTAGAACCTCGAGAACAGGAGAGGGAAATCTCGAGGCTCTCGGGGTCGGGGTCCGTCTCGACATCGCCATTGAAACACTTTGCCGAGGGTCGGGATCGCGAAAACTTTCGCAAGAACAAGTGTTCTCCCTGGGCTCTCTCCCCCTCCTCTCTCCTCTTCAGGATTGACCTTTTTTAGCAGTGTTTCGCTATCACAGTACGTTCCGTCTAATATGCTTCTTTCTCTCTCTGCATTTCGTTTTTCCTTCGGATAATTTCTTAGTGCTCGTAGCTTATTCCCGAAGATAAGGGAAGAAATCCTTTTGGACCGGGGTCTCGATTATTCCGCTCGATAGTCCTTATCGCGAGCATGCATTCCGAGCTCCGCAGGATTAGCCAGGCACACATGCGAACTATATCTTCCGGATCGGCCACGCCGTCTCAACTTCGACTCGGGTTTCGCGATGTATTACGTCACGGTTGCGAGTTTACGCGGTCGCCCCGGATAAGCGAGAACGATTGCTGACATTCGAACCGGGAAACCTGGGGTCAGTAGCATATTATGCACAATGGGCTTTGCTGACGTAAAGACATCAACTAAAATTGTGTGGAGAAACGTCTTTTGAATTATGTTGTATTCAGATGATGTAACTACGAATTTTATACAATCATGGCGAATGCACAGCGGATCTTATGCATTTATAGTGCATTATTTATATGCATTATATATAATGCATTTATATAGCAAATTTTTATTCGGAGTCAAATTACGCAGTCTGAGAAATAAATCACTGTAATACGAAGGAACGCAATAATAATTTTAAAAGAATATTTTGTTATATTGGGTTGCCACAAATAATCTTTGAAAGGTTCCTTTTTTAGCACAATTATTTCCCGGATGGAGGACAGCTTTACCAACCTAGTTGGAAGAATATTTTGTTATATTGGATTTGCCACAAATAATCTTTGAAAGATCCTTTTCTAGCGCAATAATCTGCCGGATGGAGGACAACTTTAACAAACTTGTGTCTCGTTATCTGCTTGCAGTGAAGCCGTTGAATGTCGAGATTATGGGGAAGGACAAGATCCTATCAGCGGGAAGGGTTTACGAGACGAGATGTCAGAGCAAGGGATCGAAGCCGCCCGCCGATTTAACCTGGTGGAAAGCGTCGAAGCCGCTCAAGGGAACGATCAAAAATGTGAGTAACTGATTAAAATGTAACCGTGAGTCTCTCGGCGAATTGAATCTTGCATACAGAGCGGCTGGCGGGGTGGCTGTGAGGTTATAAGTTCGATTCAATTTTACCTGGTCCTTAATCGTTGCCGTCGTGGGAGTGCTTTGTCGTTTGTTTCCCCGGTTTGTAAGAGAGGCTGGGGAACGCGAGTACCGAAGAAAAGAGAAAATTATGGGCTCAGGAAGAAGAGGGTGGAGAGAATAGATTCGAACCCACGAGTCACGTTCCCACGACGAAACGAAACGTCTCTGATGATTGGTACTCGGCCTGGAAGCACGGCGTCTTCCGGGCGACGCGACGGGAAGCCGTTCCCGTCGATCTTTAGAAGAAAGAATGACGCGCGCTCGATAACGAACCTCGAACAGAGGTAATAAACCTCGAGTGACAGAGGATTCCGGAAATAAATTTAATTCCGCGAGGGACTCGTTTCTATATCTGTTCTTGGCTCTTTGATGTATGTGTATTGCGAGCACTGGGATTGGCAATGCAGAATTTCCGTGCCCTCGAGCCCAACTAAATATAACTTTCATGTTGGAAAAAATGGAACAATTGCAAAAACGTATACGTATTTATTGTTGAATAAAAAAGTGAAATAAATTCATCCATGAAAATCTTTTACATGGGAATACAAAATATTTTAATTAACGAGCATCATAAATATAATGCACATATGAATGCAATATTTATTTAGGTATTATTTTTCGGTCTTTTTTTACCGGAAAATTATTAATTAGGAATTATTATTATTACTATATCCTCTTTGTATGATTTCATACAAAATTATTTTTTTTTAAATATGTATAATTTGGATTTTGTACCATGGTTTATATTCGGGGTCCCCTTTTGCTCTTGGGCCCCCGGGCATTTGCCCCAGTTGTCCACAAGGCGACGCGCCACTGGGGATTAAATGATGCAGAGTGGATCTAGGAGATGGAATGAAGTATTTAATTCATGTGGAGATAGAGGTCAATTGTTTAGGGTACAATTGCCCAGTGGTAAGAGACTAGGAGCCTAGCTAGGGGAATAGTGAAGGGACCAGTATGACGGATCAGTGAAGGATAATGATGGAAAGGAAAAGGATTAAGGAGATCTTCCACCAGAGTTGACCACGAATCCTCCTAGGTCTCAGGAGTTACTGCAAGGTCCATCACTCCCGATAGTTCTAGAAGAACTGACAATTTTGACAGAGCAGCTTTATTTATAAATAACCGTTCGCTGACGCTGGCGAACTATCGAACACTATTGTGTCCGTGAAAATTCCTCTTCCGACAGTTTAAAGCTATCCAGCTAGCTCTCATCTATCTGAAAACAACACGCTGATCAATCTCGAACGTTCAATAGAATCCCCAAAACCACCGATTTTGCAGAAGATCGATATTCCACAGCTTGTGACACAAAACTCCATACACAGCGGTTGATCTATATATATATATACATCCTCTATACACGTGGTTCTACTATCAGTGATTACTCCCGGACAAGCTCAAAATTTTCCGACACAGCTGTTGCACGAGTTTTCCACATTTCCACGGGTAGCTCCTATCTCGAGCATCCACAATCCAAACTTTTTCATCGCGGGATACACCGAAATATATCAAAACGATCTAGAATATATTCGAATCTACCAGTATACACATACTAGAGTATAAATGAATATATTAGAATATACTGGTATACAGGTTGTTTCGTAACTGGTGGTACAAGCGAAAAGGGGTTGATACCACATGATAAAATAAGTCGAAAGTATAGAATAAAATATTTTTTATGCGAGGCTTTGTTTTCGAGAAAATTGACTTTGAATTTTCGTGTATCCAGAAAGTAGAATTGGTTGATCATGGTCAGACAATTCCTATGCAATAGTGTATTCGTTGCATTTTCAAACTCGATTTTCTCGAAAACGAAAAAATGTTTTTTATTTTTTTTGCGACTTATTTTTTCATCTAGTATAACCCCCTTTTACCAGCAGTTACGAGACACCTTGTATATTCTACATATAAATTAAGAAGTATATCCACGAAGTAGAATTGGTTGATCATGGTCAGACAATTCCTATGCAATAGTGTATTCGTTGAAAAAATATTGTTCTTTATTTTGCGACTTACTTTTTCTACATATAAATTAAGAAATATAACTAAAAATCGATCGTGAAATATGCCATCATGTTACTCTTATGTATACTTCACGTTCAAAAAAAAAAAAATAAAGTTCTCTGTTTGTTCCGGTGACTCACCGACGCGTAAAATAACTTCGTGCCTGAACGACAACTGGATGGCTTTCCGAAGGAACCTCTCCCGGCCGGAAGTCCCGGATAATAAGATCGATAAAGTCTTCCGGGATGGAAGGAAGAGTGGTACGATCGGCGAACGGGAAAAAATTCGCAATGTGTCGCAGAGATGCGCCCGGAAAGACGTGCCGGAGAGGACATCGACGAGCATGTAGGGACCACCGTGAAGCAGCCGTCTTCGGCCGGCTTCCTGTGGGACACCATTTCCACTGACACGGATGCTTTCCGAAACAGCTTCGCCGAGCCATCGGGAATTCAGTGATGAATCGCAGTCGTGCCGGTCGAAAGCCTACGGGGACCCAAAAATTCAGATTTTCCGATCGATGGAATCCCACGACTCGAAAGAACTCGAGTTTCCGAGAGCTTCACGACATTTTGATGGAACCAAACTATAGAGGACGTGCAGATGAAATTTGCTGCAGTAACAAATAGAGATGCTATCCTTCTTTTTTTTATAGAGACAGGATTGTGCTTACGATGAGGACAACGAATTCTCTTTTATTCTCCAGAGAAGGGAAAACTGTTTTTCCGATTAGCCGGTCGAACCTACGCTCGTTAATTCACTTTACCCGAGCCTTTGATCCGGGTCCGTTGCGACCGTTTGATCGAATCACAGCTCTCCCTGTCCTGTTTTATTTCGATGGGACGTTGGTTCGTGCGACCATGTTCGACCGCAACCTTTCAACTTCTTCAACCATTCTTCCGGTCCGACGTCTCTTCCCTTTTGTCACTGAACCATCGATTTGCCTTGTTAAAGTGGTGGAAAGAATGTACTCTTCCCACCCTTTCCCTTTCGAAACCTGACGCGTTTCCGGCATCTCTGACAACATTTTTTGCCATTTTTCTGTTGCTTCTCAAGATATTTAGAACAGTCAACGAATACTATAATTGTTCTACGATATCAAATAGCAGCATTATTGATGAATGTCAATCAGTGAAATAAACAATTACCGGTACAAATAACCAATGTTCAATATGATTCGACGTCGGACCAAGAACCATTACGAATACAGTGGATAAACAAATCAAATGAAATGTAAATATAATATGTAAACTATAAATAAATGAAACGAAGTCCTTCGAAAAAACTCAACTATAAGGATGACTATACAGAGTGTACCAAATGAAGTGTTGAAAGACATTTTATTAAATACAGTATCTCTGTGTACTCCGATTTTGATGAAATTTTAATATGTTATGCAGCAACACATTCTGAACAACTTTTTCCTTTTCGAATATCGGGGTATCGCTTTTGGTTATCGAGATATTTGCAAAAAACTATCGCGAACACTGTATTGAATTTTTCGTATTCCTGCAGAGTATTAGCAATAGTCTTTTGCAAATATCTCGAAAACTAAAACAGACATCACTAAATTGGAAAAGAGTAAAGTTGTTCAAAATGTCGAAATCTATAACATATTAAAATTTCATCAAAATCTGAGTACGTAGACCTTTTATATATGTATAATTACCCTGGATTGATTAAACTGGATCAATCTTTTAAATTGAATATGTACTGTTATATAGTTGAGTCACTTAACTGTACCACCCGAAAAGAACAACGTCTGGGTTTCAACGATTGAAATAGTAAACTATTAATTTCTCAAATGCTTAATCAAGAGTCCCGTTAACGACACGTTAACCAACGGGTTGTCCGCGTGATCGTTCATGTTCGTTTCATGATTTCACTCGAGTCGAATCCACGGGACGATGGGAGAGGATCGGTGACGTTTACCGATGGACCCGTTATCAATCCGGTTGCTCCCAGATGGTTCGATAGCAATTACATGAACGCACCCGATAAATTATTATCAAGCTGTCTGTCACTCCCGCGAAACTATTAATCCGCTAGCAATGGCAACATCGGCTCGCAGATAAATCATCCCCCTGGAACTCTTGTATTTTCTATGAGGCCACGTCGATATTAGCATTCTACCGGACGATATTAATTTATACTGCCTTTTAAATCTTGTTGCAGCTGCGCTCCTATTGCAACCAAAGCAATTAATTCAATGTATCTTGATCCTCATGTAGACCACTGCAGATGATACGCGTTCACAATAGATTTATAGGTTGAATGTATATGAACATCTACTTTACGATTTTTACCGCATAAATATATTGTTTTAATTTTTTTTAATTTATTTTAATTTCTTCACGGGAGATCCTTTTCTTAAAAAATGCCGTAGAGAAGAAAATTTCTATTTTTCGTATGACCACATTTATTTTAACGCTCAAATATTGATTGCAAACGAAATGTAATTTCGTCTAAAAAGAAAGGCATAACGTTATCATATTTGTTAGACTTTGTTGAAATCTTCATCACGAGCCTGACTCGTTAAAATACGGCAAGGAGTTAAAGGAATTTTCAATTTCTCCCGGCCGAGTACCTTCCAATTTCTTAATGACCTCGAAGCTTCTTTCTTCCCTCGTTTGATCCGCGAAATTCCTGCTCTCGGTCGAGATCGCCAGAAGCGGACAGGTTACGGGACTCGCGGAGGTACTTCCTCCGGTGCCGCCACTTAAACGTGGCTCCCACGAGAACCTCTCTCCCTTCCGCAAATATTCCCTCCATCCCTGCGAAAATTTCAGCTCGGTCTCCTCTATCCAAGCTCTACGGGCTCGGTTGTGTTCCGTTGAATACGCTTTTATCGTATAAGTTCATTATAATTAATAATTCCCGATGACTTCGCAAACTGCTAACGGCTGAGTGAATCGTTGCCATCATTCTGCTGCTTCGTTCTATTAGAACTGTCAGGATTATATTTGAACATTCCGGTTTAAGCCTGCAAACTCAGTGGTAGTCACCGAAATAATAGGATACAACAGTAATCTTCATTAATACGGACATTTCTATAATAATTTCAAGCGGATATTCAATTTTTCCTTCTCACCGATTTTGATGACCTTCAAATATGTTGTCAAGGTGATCATTCTGAACAATTTTTTCCTATACATATTACCGTCTTTCGATTTTAGTTTTCGAGATATTTGCAAAAAACTATTGCTAATACTATATTGAATTTTCGTATTTATTATTTTATATTTGCACCAAACTAGAGTTATAAATTAATATATTTTTTTTTTAGCTTCTTCACTTATTTCATAGAATCAGGAAGAGGATTAATATGTTTACTTGATTGAAAGTAATGTAACTAATATAATTTAATATTCGTTATCTCGGCATCGATATGAGTCTGCGTTTGAGGATAATTTCTATGTGAAATTGTCAGCGGAGAATCTCGAACGCGATGAAAGGGGACGGGCGATAGGGTATCGCGTTGAATCGCAAACCGTCTCGAACCTGTCTAGGGTGTCGTCGCTGGGAACGATACTACCAGCGACCACGATGCCCGAGTTGGCGCCGCCTAATTTGTAGAATCCATTAGTCGGGACGAGGAACATCGTTCGCGTCGCACTTCCAGTTGCAGTCGGTGACAGCGCGAGTAATAGCGAAACTGCGGTAATAATAGCAACCCGGGAGCGGAAATAGGAAGGGGAGGAGGGAATTGTGTCTTGTCCTTGGGCGACGCTGTTCCCGAAATCGGTCGGAATTGCACAGATGTTCTAGAAAAATATGCGAGGTGATCGGGAGGTACCAATTTGTTTTTGAATTATATTTTTTTAATTGACAGCTTACCCTTTATATTTATATCACCCTATATAGAGTGAGACCCTGTTTTCTCTCTCATCCGTACAACATGTTTACAAAAAGGAAGTAAACAGTCGTCGCACCGGAACAGCCTTACGTTGTCACGGAGCGTGCAAGAATGCAGAAAATTGAATACAGTATTAGCAATAGTTTTTTGCAAATATCTCGAAAACTAAAAACGGCCCCCGTATATTGTAAAGGAAAAAGTTGTTGAAAATGTTGAAATCTATAATATGTTTAAATTTTATAAAAATCGAACGAAGAAGTCGTGAATTATCTTGGTATAACTGCTGAGGAGATACTAAAATTTTAATTAAACAATAAATAAATGTGTATATAATTAATTTGACAATGGTCAAGTAAAACGTGAAATTAAGGATGTGACACATCCTTGATGGTAATCATTGGACTGCAAATCTTTAAAATTGTATAACTTTTATCACGAACAAATTGAACTTGGCAACTGGAAAATTTCTTATGTTTACACAGCGTCTACGTGCGTCGTCGCGGACGTCCGAAGGGACGTCAAGTTTCCGCGGTTGTTGCGAACACGGGGAAATTACAATCGCGGAGAGACCGCCGGGAATGAGGAGAACGTTCGCGCTGGGAAATCTCGAAGATTTTTACAAGGCGGTATAGGCTACCGACGGACTAGCTCCCTCGGTATAATAAATTTCGACGTCGATAGCAATCTTCTCGCATCGATGGACGCAGAATGCACGAAGCTAACAGGAAGGATTCCTCACGGCGAGGAAACAAGTAGTACATATACCTTTCGATAGTAGTTACCGTTTTGTAGTGGGTACGGCGAGAGCTTCAACAATTGGAAGTACGGTTCTTTGCGAGGCTATTCTTTACTACCGCACTCGTTTTAATAACTTGTCATTTTTCGTACAGGTAAAGTAAAAAATCACTGAAAGCCAGTAAAAAATAGTATATAAAAAAGCCTTTTTAAAAACCACGCTTGTTTTAAAATGCACTAAAAAGCTGAAAATAATCTTTTTATTTACAGTCACTAATATCTAACAAAAATTATTTTCTTCTTTTCAGTGCATTCTGATATAAGTGTGGTTCTTAAAATTTTTTTTTAGTAAGGCCCAGGTTCGATTCCCGTTGAGATAGTATGTTGAGATTTTTTTTATCTTCTAAATGTACAGTTTTAAATAAAAAAAATTCAATGTCGCATTGTGGTTTAAAATTCGATTACGAGATTTCAAAAAAGAGTTCAAACGTATGACTAAAAGTCGGTAGAAAAGTGTGCTCAGAAATAATCGTTGGGAAAATCATGCTCGTTCGATCGATTCCGAAAGAAAATCTCGCGAAGTTGAATTTTTTCGGAGGGTTTAAAGTCGCGATGAAACTTTCCTGGAAATATGTCGCGCAGCGATCGTAACTTGCCGGGTATTTCCTTAATGAAAATCGATCGTTCGTCGGCACGCACGCAGGGTTATCTATCTATCTGTCTTCCGTTGGAAAGTTTCGCGCGCGGACGACGTCGAATCTTTGCGAACTGATTACTTACCACGGAGATTCCTTGCGATGCCGGGGGCCGAGGAGGACTGGGGCGAGCGCGCGCGCGCGACGATCCCAAAGGAAAATTTACGACGTCGTGTTTTTCCGAAAACGAAACGACGACGTCGCCGGCGACGGGCCGACGTCCCCGTAATTAATTCGACCGGAACGTTTCGCCTCCGTGACGCTTCATCGCGCGGTAATTAATCGAGTAATTAATTTTTGGTAGGTAAAGTTTGTACGGCAGTTTGGATGCACTATTTTCTAGCGGCGTGAATTATTAAATTTGCCGAGCCCCGGCCATGCGAGCGCGCAGCACTGCTCGACGTTTCCATCTCTCGGTTAACTATGCCGGATACACGGGCATACAACGTCGTTACACTTTTCATCCGAAAATTCATTTACCCCGCTTTAATATCGCGGCCGCTCAACCGTCGAGGGTTTTCGGCTAATTTTATCGGAACGGTTCTATATACTGCTTTACGCTCCGCCTCCGCTTTCGATCCGCTCGGATCCGCTCGGATCCGCTCCGTGGAACGTCCCGCGAGACGCCTAATCTTGCCGGAAGTGCCGGCTACGGATCGAACCAGCTTTCCCTTGTCCTTCTCGTTACGCGTTTGATCCTTCCGGCTCAACGATATTCACCCCTCAATCCCAACCCCCTTCTACCTCTAGTTCTCTGCTTCGAGATGGTAATCGACTCGCTGGTCGAACCACTAGAAACTTCGAAAGAGTGCGAGGGTGTATTGTGTTGTTACAGGGTCTTTTCTCGAAATTAACAAGCTTCAGTCCTACTACAATAAATAATAATAATAATAGCGATATTTATAAATTTTCTCGTCTCGGAAAGGTGGGTGAAAAATTTCTAATAAAATATAAATAGTAAGGTGAGTTCATAAATATCCTTGTTTTTAATAAATTTTCGATAAAGAATTACACAGGATAGAAAACAAACAAACACATTTAATTTTCTACATATAAAAATCCTTTTCAAAAATCTAAAGTAAGATTGTTAGAAAAAAAGATGTTCAAGCTGTAAGAAGCTGTAAGAAAAACATAAAAAAAGTTGAAATTTGTTGGACAGTTTAATCGACATTTACAGACGATGCAAACGAAGGAAAATTTGTAGTTCGAGTCGTAGATCTTGTAATCGACGTTAAACAATTTTTATTTCGCTCAAAGATCCTGTGTGCCGACGTTGCAAGATGCAACGTGACACGAGGAATGTCGGATCGCCCTCGAAAACGAGCAGGAACGTTTCCCCTGGCGTATTTATGGCTACGGGTCTTCCCGAAATTTCGGGATCGTTATTCATGCAGACTCAGGAATGGTAAATACGCGCGGATGTGCCGTGTGCCAGCTGATTACCTTCGTTCCTCGTCTTTCTACGTCCACGATATTCTTCGCGCTACTAGCGGCTCGGGAATTAAAATCGAATTATATCCACGGTGAAACGTCGATGTTAACCGGATGTAGGGTAATTGAACGTGTTGGTTTGGTAATATTAACAGGCGAAACATAGTTTGTTTGCTGTTAGTCTACAGGGGTCAGTGTATTGTGGAATGATCCTTAGAAATGCATAGTTTCGTGGTAATTAGCGAAATACGGCACATCGATAGTGTTGATTGGCGAATAGTTGCCTTGAATCTACCAATTAATCTCTTTTTGTGGAGTAGCTTTTTCGAGTAGATTTTTCAAGTATAGGTAGCTGTTCTCGTGGGCCAAACCAATGGAATCTATTTCGAAATTAAAGACCTTCCGATAGAAATGAGATACAGCAATGAAAATATTTTTTTAATTAAAGCTGGAACTTTGCAGAATACGGAATAATTACGAAGATTGTGGTACGAAGATTTTTTTAACCTTGAAATAATTTATCGAACTTGCACAATTTCAACAAAATTGTGCTTTATCCAAAACTATTCAAGGAACAAATTTTTTCGACGATCATCTACCTTCTTCCGTGATATTATTTGCTAACAGACGTTACTGTAATGAAGTGGACACACGCCAGGAACCATGCCCGTAAAGTTCGAGATCTAGGTTCCCATAGTTCTCTAATGGCGGCGGTGCTGCATCGTAGAGGGTTCGCGGATCGAAATTGACGAGTCACGTCCGATTTACCAATACATCCGAGAACTCGAAGTGCACTGGCCGCGAGAACTCGTCGGGGAGCATAAATTACGCACAAGGTCCTTCTTGTTCCTCGAGTGATTCGGTGATTTCACCGAACCGTGTCGACCCCGGACGTCGACGTATCGGACAACCGCCAAGATACAGCATTTCACTGGACACCGACTAACGCTGGACAACCTCGTAAATTATTCCACGCGATCGCTGCATGACCGCCACACGAGCTTCTCTCTTTTCAAACTCGTGGTTAGGACACATTCTTACCCGGAACGCTGGCAGCATTATGGCGAAACGTTCTTCTAAACGGGTCGCTCTACATCATGAAACAGAGAACAATTGGATTATGAATTTCATTTATGAATGATACGAATGTGTGAAACGTGCGGTGAAAGAGAATTGAAAATTACTGCCATAATATCCTTTCCCAATCTATCAAGGTACAAGTATTTGTATAATTCCTTATTGGTATTTAATGGTTTGGTATTTGTATTTATATTTGTAATTTGTATAATTTGTTCAAACATCACGAGAGAATTGTTCAATTTCTGGGTAGGTCCATCAATTTTATTCATAATTTAGCCAGCTGTCCGGAGTAATATAAATTCTCTTTACAATATTGTTTAATAGAAATTTGTTGGGCTTCCTTTTGAATGAAGCACAGTGTACAGTAAGCTTATTAAAAGGCTTTCCGTATAATAAAAAATTCATAAGAGAGGGAATTAATTTCTATTTGATTCTTGGTTATTGGAATTGCTTCAAAGGACGTCGATCCAGCATGAATATCCGCAGTCTAATAATAATATACCTTGAAAGATTTGTAAATAATCTCTACTGTAGATACAGCACTCGAATCTCTTAATGGGGCTTGTTTAAGAACGGTGGAGAGATGCTGTAACGCGCATCCCCCTAAGATGAAAGTTGGGGCTAGTGTGGGGCTCGGTTTCCCTTAAGATGAAATTTGGGAGAACGGAACTTTTATCCCTAGCCGTACCCAATAAAACCCCCAAAAATTATTATATTCTCTTCTAGTAATAACACTTTATATTAAAACCACATAAACTTAAAAAAATTATATCATTTCATATCGCATCATAGGTTGAATTTCTATCATTTTTTTCGGATCAATAAATATATGAATTCCTTTTAAATAAAGCCAGTCTTCTCATTACAAGATTTTCATTAGTGAAATTGAAGTGCGAGGTTTTTAAAATTCAATACAGTATTAGCAATAGTTTTTTACGAATATCTCGAAAACTAAAATCGAGCGGTAGTAACATGTATAGGTAAAATTTGTTCAGAATGATGCCCTTGACAACATATTTCAAGGTAAAATCGATGAGGAAGCCCCAACTGTAAATAATTACCTCAGTTTGGAAAGCTCGCAACGTAAAATCGATGCGCATTGTCGCCCGGAGAGTTATTAGTGTCGACGAGGATCACTAAATTCGTCGTTGCGCTGTAGAAAAATAAATGTGCAAAGGCGCGTGGAAGGACAAGTGGCGGGTTGGCCGTAATTCACGGTGAAAATATCCCGGGAGTGGCGCGGCAAGAGCACGGTTTGCACGAGAGGCGGCTCGCGAGGAATCTCAGGCAGTCCTTCTTATTTAATATAATTTGCGCAGCACTGCTGCTGCTGCAGCTCGAACACGTATGTCGTTCGCACGATAAAACTGCGCCGGATAATAACTGGCCGCGCGATAAAGTCCGTGGAACTAATAATACGCGAAACTGCGACAAATTCGAGCTCGAACCCCGGAGATCCGCGGGGAAAAGCCCAGCTGTGTCGCGATATGACTCGAAAATCGGTCCTCGGAGATAAATCTGCAGTTCTCTCCGACGATTCTCTCCCTCTCTCCCTCTCCCTCTCTTTATCTCGCTTTCTCCCTCGACTCCCGGGAATTTCGAATTCCGAATACCCCGTTCCCGTATTAAAAACTCGGATCCGTTAACCGGGAGCGCAACCCTTTCCCTCGGTTTTTCCGTTCCCGCTTTCTACGAAAATTAGCTGCGCGGTATTTCGCGGAAAACATGTCGCGAAATTTTCCAGCCTTGCTCCCCAACGATCGTGGATTTGTTTACGGGTATAGTCTGCCTGCGGATTTTAAGCGTTCATCGCAGAAAATTAGTAGCTGATTAGAAACAGTTATTAAATTTTGTCAGACAAAAATTATTTGTGAATTTTTACTATGCGTAAAATTTTTTAGGGCATTTATGCCGTATATATTCTTCCGCACGAAAATTATTCTTGTTTATTATTTATTTATGTAACGATGCCGTAAACCATGTTTGATTTATCTAGCAGAAAAAAAAAATATACAACATAATATAAAACGAAATTAATATAAATGGTAGGCGTATTGAACAAAGGTTTTTGTAAAGCTTTGCGAATCTATGGAAATAAGAAAATTGGAATGATTGTACAGAGATTGTTCCTTTTGTTACTCTTAATTAGGCAGGCTTGTAGTTGGAAACGTCTGGGGCAGCGCGCTGTGTTCACGGACTCAAAATTGCAGCCAAGAGAAGGGGATTTCGAAAATGAATTCGTAAGAAACGAAGCGCTTCGAGAGTTACGGGCGACCGTGTCCCTGGCACGCCGACACGCCTGCCGCATTGTGTTCCCCGTGCTCTTTTTTTCTACCCCCTTATTCCTTCACCCCTTTGTGCCTGGTTTCTCGTATTTCGTCGAGATGCGCGCCCCGTGATTTTTAAAGGTCCACGGCCGTCCGCCCATCCCATAGTTTTTCCAACGCGGCCGCTCGACAGACTCGCGAAACCTTAAAATTTCTAATTCTGACTGTTTCGAATATCACTTTTTAACACTTAAAAATTCTACAACGTTTTTACTCTATCACCCAGGGGCATCCTAATTTAGAATTAGTTTAAAATTGATACATCTTTTGTTTTAACAATATCACGATCGATATTCAGAACACATTAACAATAGTTGGTATTTGCAGTATTAATAGGGGTATTAAATATTTTTTCTCGTTCAAGATATCAAACAAAACCATACTGAAATTATTCAAATCCTTAATATTTCTTAATATTATGTTAACGATTAAGCTATTTTTAAATACAAGAAAATGAGGAATTATATTGAAAGTTCGTAATAATCCGTCTATTGGATGCACGGTTGGATCCGATGCAGCTCTATGCAATTTTAAACTAATAATTATTTAAAACACACTGACGCAACTGTTCGAAGATGTAAGTAAATCCCCCATCGTGCCATTATACATTTAATATTGTAAAGTATAATGAATATCGATGTACTGATTCTGCAAGCATCGAAGTTGAATAAATTAACTCAGCGGTTGTCATAAAATCCACTTAGGAAGCCCATTAATTCATCCCGAATGGCCGATTTGGTGAATTGCATTTGCTGAAATTATTCTTGCTGATATTTTGTGTCAAAGGTTTTCTGCTCGAAATATTAAACCTGCAACAATGTATGCAACATCTCCTATTAGTTGATACGGTAATTGTGAGGAGAAGCTATTCAACTGTTTCTACAGATAACTGTATCTGTAGTTTTATAACAGATTTATAACAAATTTAATTTTTATTAAAATTGATGAGGTGTAACCTTCTATGCACAATTACCGTTTAATATTTCGATTCGGTGCAAAATTGAGTAAAGAACCAAATGCACCACTTGCAGAAATGAAATATATATATTGAAATTAACATACTCTAGAATATTCTAGAATCTACTGAAATATAAATAACATTGCTGAAATGACCTGTTAATTAATTATCGCTACTAATTCATTAATTCTTTAACGTTCATTCGATATGGAGATTCAAAACTATCTGACCACAGCAGCACGATAGCGTTGAAAACAAACAGAAGAAAATAAATAAATAATTTTTTAAAACTTGATATAAAATGACCTGTTAATTAATTATCGCTACTAATTCATTAATTCTTTAACGTTCATTCGATATAGAGATTCAAAACTATCTGACCACAGCAGCACGATAGCGTTGAAAACAAACAGAAGAAAATAAATAAATAATTTTTTAAAACTTGATATAAAATAACCTGTTAACTATTTCTCGCTGCTAATTCATTAATTCTTTAACGTTCATTCGATATGGAGATTGAAAACGGTCTGACGACAGCCGCGCGATAGCGTTGAAAACAAACGGAATTCAGTGGGAAAACAAAGCGCGTAGATTCGCGAGGACGATATTAGCAAGTAAGAGTCGAGGTCGCGCGGAAAGATACGAAAGCGGAGAAGATCGGCGTGTCCCGGTGCTCCCCCGGGTGACGTCAATTGTCATGGAGATTTAGTTCCGGGCTGCTCGTAATTTGAAATTACGTTGCAATTTAATCGCGATTTAATATTTCAGAAATCCTCGCCCCGCGCCGCTATTCCCGTGGCAGTCTTTATGCGCGAATAATTGCGCGGCAGAGACGCCGGGGCGAAAATATCATAATAATTCGTTTAGCCGTGGCTCTTCGATGCGAACGAAAATATAGTGAGCACTGTGAATGCACCGGCCCCGGGATTATCAAGATACTAAACGAAGACATAAAAGAAGAATAATTAGAGAAAGTTTGCATTAGCGGATAATTTACTGAAGAATACAGCAAGCAACGTTTTAATACTTGCCAACGAGAATTATTTCTTCTGTACTTTCTGAAGGATTCAATCAATTCGATAAGAACTAGATTTTAATTATTAATTTACACTAATTAGTTGAAGCACTATCTTCCAATCTATAAAAATTATTAAAAAGAAAATCATTTTTTATTTCACTCCAGTTCGTTGCAATTGAGGTAGAAAAATTTATTTCACATAATAATCCACTTTCTAGTAATTACAAATTTTTAAAAAATGATTGATCATTATTCACGACACAAAAATATTTTTAAAAAATTCAATATGCACAGTAGGGTTTACATGCTTCTAGGAATCGATATATTCGAATAATGTAAATACCGAAAATCAGATTTCATTTTGGAAACACGAAATTAACATGTAAATATAAATCATTTGCTCAAAAACATTAATATTTCGACTCGAAATCGCCTCGGGCACATTATAATAAAAGTAATCTTTATAAATCAGGTTCGTAATGTTTGACATGCAAATCCACGAATGCGTTCTATCACATTATGTTATTCCATGTTGCAGCACACTGATCAATAACGATCGACAGCGGTCACTTTATATTTTTTGAACTAGTATTTCCTGTGTAAAATATCAAATTTAAATTTCATACAGAATTTAATTGGTTCTATTTCGTTTCGTGTAGAATGTAGTTTACTTTATTACATTTTCGTGTGTACCACTGTAAATATTTAATAAACTGTAATACTGGACGAATTTCAGTTATTCCCGCTTTGATATTATTGATTTGCTTCTCTATAAAGTATATTTTATTGGTGTAGTATTTTTGTAATTCTATACGTACTGAATAAACTAAAGAGCTTCTACAATTGTGCTCGAATTGTTTCGTACAAATTTTTCAACCGGTTTGTCTGGTATAAATATTAAATGAACATAGTTTCCAATGTGTTTTTCTTTTATATTTACTATTTGTCAGATTAATACTTTAATAACGTTAAATATTTCCGAAATTACAGTGACGATAAATTATAATAAAAAATATTGACGAAAATCTTATTCCACAAGAAAGAATTAATTACATAAAATTCTTTAGTTATTTAAACTTTCGAGTCTGAAAAGGGCCTAGAATAAAAAATGGCCACGCGAACGTGTCATCTGGATTGTTTACCTGACACTCGAGAAATTCACGCTTGCCATAAATACACAAAAAGGTGTCAGGCTAGTGGTAGAGTGGTGGTGGGGACAAATTCGTAGATAGATCACTGTACGAGCACATTTCGGTCAGTTGCAGGAGGAAGGGACCAGCGTGAGCGTGTTGGAATGGAAACCATCGACCGAAGACGAAGGAAAGTTCCTAGTGTGTCGGGCGACGAATCCGAAGTTACAGGAGGCAGGCATCGAGGATCGATGGCAGCTGAAAGTTCACTGTGAGTTACCAAATACATACTACTACTCCTTGCTAATGGCAAGTCTCTAATTCTACTGGAAATTTTTACTCGTTCCTATTTTGTTTCTGTATACTCTTCGATTGGAATTGACACTTTAAATGCCACATCAATTACATATGACAATTTTTTAAATGAAAACTTCGGTAATTAAAACCGAAGTTTTAATTACCGAAATAAAGGATTCGTCAGTATACATTTTTCGATCTTTTGTGACACAACTGTTTGCCGTCATTTATACGTAGGTAGTTTTTCGATCTTTTAGCACAGATATTCGCGTACTGTACGCTGTGTGTCGATGTTCGATTTCATTTGAATTCGCTAAATAGCCATTTTCGAAAAAAAAGTCTGAAAGATAGAGCAGTGAACTAAAATACTGTCCCCTATACAACATAGTTCGTATCAACGGGTCTATGTTATTGGTTAAGTGTTAACCGTTCGGTTACTCTGTTCGCAATTAAACCGGCGCGACAGCACCGGGAGAAAAGCCTTTCAAATATTTTCATATAAAAATATAAAGGGGATATTTCGCGTGCAGTTTACGGAATTTGCTAGCCACCTTTTATAACGCTTTTAGTTCAATTATTCAGAGTCTATCAAGCTCGAATGAACTCGCTCTCCACGAGAACGCGAAACACGAGTAGAACGTTTCGGTTTCAACGAAAACTGAAACAGCCTCTCCCCCGAAAACGGACAAGTCAAGTGGGTATCGGTATTATCAGTTTGTTGTATACGCTGCAGGAAAAAAAGAATCCTATTAAAAACAGGAATCTGACCGAGCACAATTCACTTTAAAAATTGATTTCGTTACAATTAATTCGAAACGGTCACCGCTCGAATGGAAATCTGATTAATAATTCGAGCGAATGTAATGCCGGGATGGGCAGAGCCGAACACTCCCTCCGACGAAACCTTGTTTTTACACAAATTATTATTTAGTTAGCTCCGCAAAACGGGAATATTTGACAGATATAAAAATATCGCGTTTGCAGATTTTTATGCGTTCCCGACCACAGGTAGAGGGTGCAGTTTTTATTCTCGATTGTGGTATTTGGAAATTGGATGATGCATATCTGGATCTGGTTCGAGAGACTCGCAATCTAATTTATTGGATTTCATGGATTTGTGGTGAATGCTTTATTAATTATTTAAAGAAAGAAAAATGCCAATTAAAGTTTATTCTCCTGAATTACTCCTAGGCCTATTATCTTGTTTTATTTTATTTATCACAATAATCCTTACACGGATTATATCGATTAGAGAGAGATTATAAATTTAATATTATTGAGGTTTATATTGAATTATTAATATCCATTGTGGTTGGTATTAGTTTACTTAGATGAAATATATCTGTCATTTTCCTCCCTGTTTTTAGTTTGTAAATGAAATCTGAAATTTTGTCGATCTATTTTCTTTCTAAATAATTTATTTCCATTTTCTACATATATCAAATCTCCGATAATGCGCATTGAACTCAGCCGACAGACATGTGGCGGAGTGTGTCAGGTCAGAGGAGAGTTATCGGTAGCAAATAACCAGACATTGATTGGAAGCTTCCGATCGGTTGTAACGTAAGATAGCGCAATTTAGCGACACATTTGCATGTCGCGCGGCGCGTCGGGTCGAGTCGGGCCGAGTCGAGTTGGGTCGGTCCGCGGCGCGTTCAATTGGAGTCTATCCATTGTTAATCAACTCCTGTACAGGTCTGGGTGCATCCGTTGAGCCAAAGACGCGATACGGTTTCATTGTGGATCCTAACGTAGTAATTCGACTCGCGACGAGAATCCTATGATTCCGGCACTAATTCGATTCGATGGATTCCCTTGACGTACGACACTGTGTCCCTCCCTCCCTCTCTCTCTCTGTGCGTATCTATCGCAGCAGCGTTTTCCCTGGACGACACACATAGGCAACCTTAGCACGAAATTACGCGGCGGCCAATCTGTCCTGGCAACGTTTACCTGCATAACGTAAGCCAGAAACGTCTGCTCGCCGGATACAGATACGAGCTATCGTTATCCGTTTATTTACGACCGCGTGTCTGATCGGCCACTCGATGCATCCGCTATTATCCTCGTTTCCCAGACCTCCAGCGAGCGCGCGCACGTCCGGGTCGTGGATGTGGGAATTTGGCATTAGTCCGACGGATAATCCCGTCCCGATGCTCTCTACAGCTTCCACGAGAATCTCCGCAGAACCAACAACTTGCGCCGTTTCGCTGCCGAATCGATTTCGTTTCCTAAGCAATGCGCCTCTACCGAAAAAATACTCTGGACGAAACGTGACGCTGTAACCGATACCGAATCATCGTCTTATATCGAAAATAATTGTTGCAGATACTGTTGTACCTTTTTAACATTTTTTTTTAATTTTGCTTTCACTGAAAAGTAACGGTAATTAATATAGAAATGGTCTGCGTACTCCGATTTTGATGAAATTTTAATATGTTATGCAGCAACACATTCTGAACAGCTTTTTTCTTTTCCAATATAAGGGGGTCGCTTTTAGTTTTCGAGATATTTGCAAAAGATTGTTGCTAATGCTGTATTGAATTTTTCATATTTTTGCATGAAATTCGGCAACGTAAATCTGTTTATTTTTTTTTTTTTTTTTTGTAAACATATTGTGGAGATGAGAAGCGACGATACCACATACACCCGCCCAGTGTTTCTAACTTGTTTAATTGTTTAAAATATAGGGATGTACTAATGCAAAAGCGTGGTGTTTCTCCTACGTTCACTCTAATTAATAGTGTAAAGTTTAAGAAACTGCGCCACGTAAAAAACTAAATATATTTGACATGTTCATACGAGAGTAACATCTCAGTGTTATATTTAAACAAAATTATTTTCATACTTGTGACAGGATAAAAGTAGATTATCATGAATTTAGTAGAGTCATAATAGTGTAATATATCCCAATAAGTTACCCTAGGTATAAAAGTATTAGTTTTGGCCAGGATTTCGGCGAGAGGCTCTCTCTATTACGGTTTTGGCAGACCGGTAAATAAAAGACGACAGATGGAATCCCGGAGCCAGTTAAATCGTGCCCGCGAAATATGGATGCCTATGCGCGCACGCGAAATCGGCCAGATTAAGCTCACGGTTTCATACTAAAAAGTCGGTGGCCGCGGTTTTTCCGACGGCGATAAACTTAAACCGATATACACCGTCCTAGTTTGCGGAAATAATGGCCAATATTGGTATCGGTGCAACATCTTTTTGTGTGTACGTGTGTTTCATTGGCATACGGAGCTTGTGTGTGCTCCACATTTCTTTCTGGGTTTAAAAGATAAGCTGCGGATGTACAATAGCGGGTTTTCGAATGAGCACGTCGTCCGGAGAGTAAGTCAATTTGAATGAAAATCGCGACGGTATTCGAGCTGCCATTGACTCGGTAAAAATATTCCGGAAAAAACATTGCCTGTTTTCATTATACAGGGTGTAGCAGAATTCTTGAGATGATTTGAAGCAACATTCTCCTTTGCAAAAATAGCGTCCGCGGCTTTGTTAAGAAGTTATTAACGAAAAACACGATTATGCCAATACGCGTCTAGGTCGGACTCTGATTGGTCGGTTTTTCGTTAATAACTCTTTAACAAAGCCGCGGACGCTATTTTTGCAAAGAAAAATGTTGCTTCAAATGATCCCAAGAACCTCTAATTTTCGGATATTGAAGGAATTTTGGGACACAATGTATTTGATTTGGGCACAGTGTATCATTTAGCGTTTCCGTGGACCATTTGATCGACTTTGATCGTTTCTAAGAAGCTTCAACAATTTCATTTCATAACTTAATTCACCATAAATCTCAAGATTGATGTTTCCTCTTTGCAGCGACCCCTTAAAAAACGACGTGCGATTTTTTATTGCCGGTTTTATCGCGATCCGAACGAAATGTGTGCCACGTGGTAATCCTGTTAACCATTTGATCGACTTTCAACGATTCTACGAAGCTTGAAAAATTTTTTCCCTGATCCGATTCAACATGAATTCCAAGATTGAAGTGTCGCCATTTTAATAGCTCTATAAAAATTGAAGTATGATATTTTTCTGCTATCTTATCATACTTCGGGCTAAAAGTATGTCATCCAATGGTCCTTTTGATCCTTCGGTCGATTTCGAACGGCTTTTACGAAGCTGAAATATCATTTTCGCGATTCAAATTACCTTCGAGTTGCAGATTAAAGTATTCTCTTTACAAAAACGTCTTAAGACTTAATGTTACTTGTCGTCCAAAAAATTTAAAGATGAACGTTCCTCTTTACAAAAGAACCATCGACACTGTACGTAGAATTTTTTGTGGCCGTTCACTTCGGACGAAATTTGTGCCGTGCAGTGGTTCGTTCAAACCATCAATTACAATCTTTTGTGCAGCAAAAATAAATTCCCCCATCTAACTTAACATTCATTTAAAAATTTATGTCTCCTTTCCGTAGCGAACCCCATAAAACTCAACACACGCCTCTCTCTCTCTCTCTCCTACCATTTCAGAGTACTTTAAATGAAAAAGTAGCATTAAACCGATCCCTTTGAACAAAGCCCACGCAGAACGAAACATCATCCATCCAACATCTATTGAATTCATAACGCGAACACATCTACAGTATTCAACAACACTCGCGTCTCGCACACAGTCCCAGATATTTATGAACGACAATGTCTACGTATACTGCACAAAAAAATCTACACAATCGTTGGGACGAGAATGCACGGGATATCATAATTCCGGTCGTTCAAAATGTATCCGTATCTTTTTCCCGGGATTGTCCTTTGTCGGCATAATCCTCGAGCAGATCCTGCGATCGTTATACTCGGCGCGGAAACCGAGCTGAGCAAAGCGGAGAGGAGAGTGTGGAATCGGGAGTGTAACGAGCCGTGCGCGGAACGCTGGTACGAGCCGTGTCTGATGAAGCACGTATCGTTACCACTGACAGCAAGAGGCCGACGTTGATGGATACGTGCCTGTATCGTTAGCTACGGTAAACTGTACAGTTATGGGCCGCTTTATAACAATAATGGTCGACCGTTCTCACGGTGTGCGTTGGGGAGATCGCACTCGATCGCCCAAGGAATGAATTACGCTCGCCTCGATCGTGTACCATCTGCGCATCATGCTTAACACTAGGCTTATGCACCACTACAGCCGACTGTCTAGGTGCACTACCGTGCATCAGCTAAGTTCTCGCTCACTACCTTTTTTTACACGAAACAACATAGCCGTTTTCTTAAAGATTTACAACTCGGCACTGGAGGCAGATAGAGATGTTAAGGAATATGATATTCAGTGGAATAACTTTTGAAAAATTAATATTATTGTAAAACAACTAGGTAGTTATTTACTTTAGGGGCTTCCTCGCCGATTTACTTATACATGTCCGCCGCTCGATTTTAGTTTTCGAGATATTCGCAAAAATCTATTGCTAATGTGCTGTATTGAATTTTTCGTATTTCTGCACGCTTCGTGTCCGGAATTTAGAAGTTGAGTGATGATGAATTGACTACAAATGTATGTATCTAAATTGTTTTAACAATTTACAGGTTGTCATTATTATTATTCGTATCGAAAAATGTCAAGGACTTGTGAAGGTGAACTTGAATTTGAACGTCTTCCGTATTACACGATCGTTTCTCGCGCGCAACTTTGACCCCATTGCTTTTATGATTCTCGCCGCGGTAGTAATTTCCGCAACGGAGAAGTAGAAGCCGGCCGACAATTCTATGCGGTTTTTCCCGTCGAGCCGAAGAAGGCGGCCCATACTAACGATATTTACATATGCGCGCGAATTCCCGCCGGTATTTACGAGCGACGGCCACCGTTTATTCTGCGGCGCTGGGAACGCGACATTTTATTGGAGTGTTTACGCGGTTTAGAAGAACACGGAGCTCGTGAGCCTGCAACAACGAGTAGGAAATAGGGACCACCGTGGAACCACCGTGGTACCAACGGCGAACCCGACGGTGAACCACCGGCACACCGGTGAACTATGGCACGCGTAAATAACTCCGAAGCTATTTACAGGCTTGCTCCCACCCCCCAGGGTTATGACCGGTATACACGCTGGAACCCAGCTAAAACGTAACGGAATACGGTGTGACCAGGTGTCTGGAATTCACCCAGAATTATTATCAACGTTCCAGACCTTTTCTGCCATTAGCCATTCGGCGGAACGCGCGGCGCGCGCCTGTGTTTAATGGGGGGCATTTGAATTTTAGCCCACCGTTAGCCTACACCGTTATTACAAGATTATTCCGATATCCCGGTTACCATCCACGCTTTGTAGCACCCTCTCCGACCATGCAACTTGTGCCCTGCCACTCGTTTTACCCATCCATGAATTGATTCTTCGCCGCCACGGGGAAACCCCTACCGTAACCGGAACACGCGCTACGGAAACTTAAAGCTCCAAAAACGTCGGCTACGAACAGAATTCCGGACGAGATTAGGCTACTGCTGACCCGGGTAATTCCTTCCCCCACTCCTCACGACTAACACTACCAGTGTAACGGTTAACCCACTATTAACTATTTCATATTACCCTTAAGGCCCACAGTAGTCCGGATCGAAAAATTTAAAGACATTCGTGTACCACTTTTTTATTGTTTGAAATTTTGACATGAAAAAAATTTTGTTTTTATATCATTTTTTTTAGAGATATCAAGGTCACCTCGATTTATTTTTAAATGAAACCACCCTTTTTTAAACACCTCTAATGAGAGTCCCTTTCATTACAAATTCAGTGACTATAATTATTCCAACTTCATTCAAAATCACAGACAGAGAGATGCTGGTGACTTTGATGTCTCTAAAAAGAAATGATATAAAAGCAACATTTTTTCGCATCGTGTCAGCCCCATATTTTTAAAGCCTCCTATATTCCACAGGAGGTTCATATCTCGATGAAAAAGAAAAGGTAACAAAAAAACAGATTGCACCACTGTATGCCACCTAACCTAACCATGAAACATTTGTTTGAAAAATTTATTCGTTCAACGAATAATTTACGAGTTATTTGTTGTCATCACGTTACGAGACCCATCCTGTATATTACGAAAAAAACTTAAAAACGCTAAGTATCAGTCGGTGCAACGCTCCGCGGTTATGCGATTTCCGTGTGCGCGATAACGACCGTAAATCTGCGGTTTTCGGACAGAACGACCGGAGGAAAATTTTAGAAAACACGCTATTTACGCTGAGGGTGAAAACAGTGTTTGCGCTCATAACAAAAAACGTATTTTTATTACTTTCGCGGAATTGTTTTTGCAAGGAAACTATAACAGCTTCCGTAGACTAAATTTGTAGAACATATATTTGCACGTTTTTCAATAACGCGTAGAGAATTTTGTTTCACCGAAACAAATAGAAATTATCAAAGCTACGCAAACACTCGTACACAATTGCTTTTGAAAACAGTCGATGATTTGAAAAAGTGACGGCGCTCGTGGCGTTCGGAAATTTAATACCACCGACTTTCCGGTGTTTTTTTTACTTTTTCTACGTTTTTTAACTTTCGGTGTTTAATAATCTACGATTTTTTCTTACCATTTTTTTTCATTTTGAACAAAGCAGATGCCATACAATGGTCCTTATGGATCGATCGATCGTTTCTTGGAGGCATAAAAGGATGCCGGTCAAAGAATTTGTTGATACCGTACACAAAACTGTTCGTGTAATATTACATTAAAAATAAAATAAATAAACGAACGGAATTCGAAAAGTTTCCCAAGAACGAAATCTTTAATGGAACTTGAATATTTTCCAGTGAAAGTCGGGAGAGGGAAATCGGGTCGACGGGATTAAAGATCCGCTGGATTGTCGTTAATCGCAGCTTCCGACGCTGCGAAAGCCGCTTTATACCGGAAGTACTTGCCGGCGCGGCGCGCGCGCGCTTCCCCGCATCGCAATTTTCCCGTGGCAATCCCCGGATCGCCGTCGTCGTCGCCGGTCCAAGAAAAAGAAAATCCACCGACAACGACGCTGGGGCGGAAAAGCGTCGAGCGCGATGTAACGAAGAAACAGCCAGGAAATGAAATGATTTCTCGACGACGAACACCCGCGAAATCGGTAGACCCTCCCCCTCCTCCTCACCGTCAGAGGTTCTGCCGCTCCAACAAATCACTGTTCGCGATAAACGTTCACCGTCGGTTTTACCCGGTTATTTATCGCGGACTGCGGCTAAAGGCCAGGAGCAGTTACCAAACCGAGCCGTAACGTTCTACCCACGATAGCACCCCGATCCTCGAGAGCCTTGAAATGAAACCCTTCTCCAGAAAATAACCGTTTCCAAACTGTTCCAAAAGTCTCTGATTAACCCATTTGCATCGCAACGAAGAATTAAAAATATAATGCTCTATTGATTCTTTAATGAAATTTAAAAAGAGTAAAATTAATAATTCACTTATTTTTGCTGGTAAAATATTAGTGGACGAAAAATTATGAAAACCAACGTCCACGAATTTTCTCCGAGTAAATATTAATATCAATCGATATTAAATTCAAATTATTACTCGAATAAATTCCCTTCGGTTAAATATTTTATTCGAGGAATTTAACATTCGTTACAAAAGTTATTCTCTGAATTTGATGAATTCGTCATTATTTACGTTGTATCAGGTTTTTCGGTGAATTAACTCCCAATAATATATCGGTAATAATGTGAAAATGCTTTTCAGCTACAACTGGGTACAAACGACGACGTGTCGATTCCTTATATGTATTGCATATCCGTTCGACGCCCTTTGTTTATATTAATTCTATGAGGGTTGTTACAACACTCGTTGTGGCCGTGTCTTGCAATTAGTGCGAACATTTTTTGCATAATGTTTGCGGACGTGTTAATTGCACTAGAGGTGGGCATTATTTGTCGAAACAAATATTTCCAATACCACGTAACATTTCAGATTTTATCTTGCATAAAGAGAATAGTATTTTAAATAAGGTATAGAATTTCGAAAATGAAAATATATTTCTATTTCAATAATCTGTGCCGCAAAATAAAATATTTCAATCTTTTTTTTATGAAATGGAATAATATTCATGATCGAAAAATAAGAACCACCCCTAGTGTTTCCACGTTCAAACATTGTATTCATTACATGAAGATCGAAACGTTGATCTCCGAACAATTATTCACTTCGTATTAAAATAATTATTTTCTCAAATAAAACATGTATTCCCGTTGAAGCCGTATTACCGAACAATCTCCACGAGGAACTGTGGAAAAACTGAAGGGACTAAGTGAAAATTGAAACCAACATTTTTACAGTATTCGTACCATGCTTACAATATTGAGTTCCCAAAAAACAAAGTCCACGAACTTACCACGCGAGGAAGCTACAACGGAACATTCGACTGTTCCGATACTTCGAATTGCCAAACGGAATCCCAGTTGCATGGCGTAGCGAATATTGGCCAATAGATAATGACGTTCCTGGCCCGTAGCACAGACTCCAATGAAACACCGTGGCCAATTGTTCTCGCAGAAAATAAACAAATCTTCGGAACACGTTTCTCTCTCCCACGGATATTGTGCATTTAGGTGAATCCGTCTGATTCGGCTCGAGTAGCGAATCGTCTGGCAACGACAAAGAGAAACAAGCCGTGTTTCATCTAATTAATGTATACGGCAAAACTGTGTGACGAAGCCAAACAAGGCACGCGGCAGGATTGAATGCGCGTTTCGAGAAGCATCTCTCGTTTCAAACGAGAATGGCTTCGTCCCGTTTCCCGCGACGTTTTCTTCGCCGTCGAACCTGCAAAGCAGATTACATTCCGAGATTTGCCATTCAAGGACATTCACCCTTTGTAGTCGGAGCTATTTTAACTTCTTCAAACCTACAATAATTCCATTCTTTTCATTTCGTGGATATGAAATTAATATGATAACATATTGAATTATAAATGTATTTTTCTATTGATCGTATTTGTTGTTAGTATAGAATGGTTAATGTTTTCGACGCAAGGTTCAATCCTTTGCTACTTCATTCCTATAAAGTAATTTTGCAAATTAACAAGTTAAATACTCGACGTTTCGATCTTCGTTTAGAACATTTTCAAGATTAATTAGAATTGCGTTTGCTTTGTGATGAAATTTCGATCCTTTGCAACTTTATTCTCTAAAGCAATTTTCTAAATTACCAAGTTAAATGCACGATCTTCGTTTAGATCATTTTCAAGATTAATTAGAATTGCGTTTGCTTTGTGACGAAATTGAATAGGTCCTTTAATACTGTGGAGCACATGTTAAACACATGTCAGCCTAGTAATTTGCAAAATTGCTTTACAGAATAAAGTAACAAAGGATTGAACCTTGCGTCGAAAACATTAATCGTTCAATAATATTGAATTATATAAATAATATTGTCAATAATGGTACAGCAAATTTTAGTGGTGACACTGACTCAACCCTTGACTGATAAGGGTTAAGTAATACGAATTTACAATTAACTTGCTAAGTTTACTCTTATCTAAAAGTGATTATTTCGTATTACTTTATCAAAATATGTGTAACAGTATTTTTGTTATTCACGGTTTTATTATGTAGGTCATTCAAGTTCACGAATTTTTATTAGTATATATCATTCGCCATAAAAATTTGATTTTTGAATTAGTTTAAACTAATAGTATTAATCGTGCGGAAATCTTAAAACGAGGAATGCTGTACTTTCGACGAGAAACGATGAAGGAGAACCATAACCGGATTGACGGTGGTCAGACCACGGAATTTCCATGGGATAGGGATGTAAGGCCTGCAAGGGATGGTCTCCGTAGTTCGTTATACTGTTCCGTAACACGACCAGGTCGTTGGAACATGCTTAACGACGTCGTGCAACTTTGATTGGCCACGCGGACTTCGACGGGCCGCAACTTCCGGTTCGTCCGGAGGCTGGACTCGCGCTCGTCGCCCAAACAAAGGGGCTTCTCGCCATAATTCTCGTTCGAGTCGACTCATTGTCATCGTATCAGCCAAGAACGAAACGCTCACGGGTTCGTTCATATCCTGTTTGCCGAAGTTTCGTGCCCCTTTGTCGACCACGCGATTATTATGAACCGCTATGTACAGTTCAGACCAGGAAAAATAAACATTTCAATTACGACGAAGTCGTTCATTCAAAATTATGCAGCGGCATAAAACATAAACGAATTTGAAGAATAAAAAAATTTATCTATCTTCAAAATATTTATTTATGTGTTATTAATATTAATATTTTATTAATATTAATTTAATTAATATATTAATATTAATATTAATATTTCCGTCCTCTCGTATAAATTGCATTGTTGAATCAAGATTTTTCGAGAAAATATTAAAAAACTACTGGACCAAGTTGGACCAAAATTTAATCAGCTCTTATTTTGATCGTTTTGTTATTTTTTCAGAAAACGTTAACGAAAAATTTGATTCTATGACGACCTTGAAATGTGAAAATCTGCTAAAAAATCGATTTTCGATTTTCTGGATCATTACAATAACTTCCCTATAAATAGTAAAGCCAAAAGTTGATTTAATTCAACAAAATCACAGAAGAATAAATGCCACGCACACTCGGTCTCGTAACAAAAGGGATCCAAACGAGATTCTAAAATCAAAAATGTATGTATATAGCCGAGATATTGGATCCGCTATATAAAATCGTTTTTTATCGAGACAGCTCGGTAAAAGGGTACTTCAGTCGCATTTAGGCAGTTTCTTCGACGGAAGTTTCCGCGTAAACCGTAAGAGCGTCGCGAGGGGAGTAAAAGTTTCGCGATTCCGGACGCGGAATCCGTTTCGAAAAGTTTCGCCTGGGAAAACGGTTGGTCCGATCATCGTGCCGCCGGCGAGCATACGGACGATGAACAGCGTCACCTTATAATCGAAACGCATACGAAGAGAACGCGCAGCTCGTCTGCCCGTAAAATTGCAGGCCCGCTTTTCTAGACTTACTAGACGCGAGACGAGACGCGTATCCGATTCCTCCCGTGGGACCAACCACCTGGCGAACCTCGTGAACCTTACGAAACCCTGCGAAAACCTGTCCATTTCCAGAACGACTTTCCCGACAACTTTCGAGTTCAACTTTACGATTTCTCGCGATTTCTGGCAAGGTTCTCGCAGGTTTTGCTTGCGACTCCTGGGGCTACTCTGGGAAACAAAAAAGTTCATTGAAAATTGATTATACAAGGTGTACAATGTGTATCTCATTTTCCAGTGCTTTCACACTTTTATCTTCTGTACAAAACGGCTGCTTTACAGCTGTTTTACAGTGGCCGTCGTTAAAGTGCGTTTTATGACGCTAATTAAGGAAGTACGTAGAAGCCTTTTAAAATTTTCATCTTCGTGTAATCTCTCGAGTGTGTACGCTACCCTAATGGTCCAGAAACATCAAATTTTCTTCCATTGAATTTTGTTACAATATTTTCTTCCTCACCGATTTTGATGACCTTGAAATATGTAAGTAAATAAAACCCTATTACACATACGATATTGAAGGGAAAATCAGGTAAATCCAGGTTTGAAAAATTCTCCAATTCTTTTGAGACATCAATGATGAATGTGGAACTTTATACTGGAAAGAATTTCTCGAGAATTTTCTTACAATTTTCCTCGATGTCTCACTCCAATTTTGCTGCTTGAAATATTCAAGACAATTTAACATCAACAGTTTGCGCACGATACACGCTATCTAACGCATAATTTCCTTCCAGCCCATATAAATACATTTTCAATCCACCACGCTGTTAAAGAGGACACTATATTTTCGATCCGGGCGACGTATTCGAGCATCAATTACAATATTCGCGTCTGGAGAAACGTGGTATCGAATCAAGCCGGTAGCATTGCGAGAAGAAAACGCGTTCTTTATGCGTCGAAGTACACATTTAAATTTGATGGGATCCCAACGCGCTTTGCTCCAGAGACGTTCTCAGCGTTCCGAGGATTTTTCTATACATTGCACGCGAGATATCTCGATCCACTCTCGAGTAATAAAAATTTATCGAAAATTTATACGATCGTTGCAGAGAGAGAAAGAAGGAAAAAGACACTCCGCCATCTTGCTAATAGTCGACGGGGCATATCCACCGTCGCCGATAAATCGCGGCCAAAGCCGGGAGGTGTATTTAATTGTTCAGTGTCTCGGTCGGGCCGAAAGAAAAGCTAGGATGCGTCGCTTCCTCGCCGGTGGTTTTACTTGCAGGCTCGCATGTTAATTGCCTTAATTACCGGCCCAGGGAAACTGCAACCCCCTGTCGACGAAACCATACCCGGAATCCCGGGAAAAGTCTTATGAATATTTACGAACGGTTTATTTGTGGACGTACAGTTTCGATCCTCGCTAATGCAGTCCTCTCTCTCTCTTTTCGTAGCAACTCGTGTGATACGTTTTCACATAAATTCGTACGAGTTGATGCTGGTCGTCGAGCAATCGATACTTCGCTCGTTACGATTCCAGCATTAAGAAGCTTCCGAAAATATCATGTATAATTACAGCGAATATTTTCGCAGCTGATTACCGAACATCGGGCTTGTACCGAGAACCCGAAATCTCGGGAAACCCGACACTCGAGTCGGGTCGGAAATTTTCGGTAGAGAATAGTCGGCAAGACCATTCTCCAAAAATGTTCGGCAGGCTTGTGCGAGAACCCGAAATCTCGGGTTCGGGTCGGGTTCCCGAAAGTGAGATACGTTTCTCTTCGGGACCCCGAAGATTTCCGACTACACACGAATCGACACGAAGTTCGTATTACGAATGTATCGAGTATCGAGAAAGCGTCGGGGTCCCGAAGAGACATAGGCAGCCGGATACTTTCGGGACCCGAAACGTATCTCACTTTCGGGTACCCGACTATTCTCGACCGAAAATTCCCGACCCGAACCTTTGAACATTTGAAATCATCTGAAAAAGAATCGTCGAGCAAGATCCATGAATATTAACCGTACCGATTTTCCATGGAAACAATATCACCGGAATTACGTAAACGAGTCGTTAATTCATCCCGGTTCTCGTACGACAGTATAAAAAGAAAATTCCGTAGTGAAAACATTGTTGTACAATGTTGATTTGTACACCTATAGTTTTTGCAAAAATCCTCGTTCGCGCGATTTATTCGCGAGAGTCGCCAACGGAACACGCCCCCGTTTCCCGGGTCAGCCTCCCCTAATTGATTATGCGCCTCGTGTTTTTTCAACGAAGGCGGAACGCCGCGCATTATATTCCTGTATTTTCCTATTGTTTGCCCGGGCTCTCCACCATTCCGTTCACGTTTTTCTTTCTTACTCGGAACGTTTATTTTTCCGGGGGACTGTTTGCCTCCCCTTTTTTCGCGGGGAATTATCGATGCGGCCCCCTGCTCACTCCACGATCATGCCTCGCCACCTCGAAACCTCGGACCTCGAACTGCCGATATCGATTCGCGCGCAGCTCGAACCCGAATATATTTGCCGTCGGTGTCCGACGGTAATCAGGTATTACGGATTAGGTTATTGACCGACGCCACAGTGCGTCGGCCAAGAGGGACAGAAATAGAAAAAAATGAATTTTTTAAAATACCACGTTTTTAAAACCAGACTAAAAAGTATAAAATAATTTTTCCTAGTCCCATACAGATAGTCCTGAAAATATTTGTGATTGTGAATTTTTAATAGCTATGAAAATAATTGTAAGATTTCAAACGAAAAACGTGGGCCGCAATCTTGAGAACGATTTTTGCAAAAATAATGTTTTTGTAGTGTTTTAAAAATGCTTTAACCTCACCTGTTAGAATATAAGATTGGAAATATTTGTCGCACTCAAAGCATTTATAGAAACCCGAGCCACGTTCGTCACCGGACAGAGCAGAACGACGGCTGTCAAACCGCGAAATTCCTTCGACATTTCTACACCCTATTGCAGAAACCACCTTCCGCCCCTTACTCCCAGCAGTTTCATCGCCCCTCTTTCGCTAAAAGCTCGAGCTCCTTGGTTTTCTCTAAGGGGCTGATTCGGCATTCGGGACTGGAATGTCCTCGCTTGGAATTCGACACCGGCCAGACCAATCCGCGTCGAACGATTCTAAATATTCGATATCGCGTCCGCAACCGAGGTTCCAAACCTCTTCCGCAAAGATTCGACTTCCGCTCGACTTTGGGCTTCCGGCGATTGCCAACGCGGGGAACCGCGATCCGGTTTGTCCGAGGTACTGGCAGAATCAATTGGTAACGGGTCGGGGGTTGATTGCGGAATTACCATTTCGAAAAATCCGAGATCTGCGAATATTCCAACAGAGTCTGCACACAATACGCTATGCAAAATCGTACATCAAGTTTTAAGGGATTATTATAATGAGGATTTAAAATCCTATTTATTTATCTCATATTTAAAATCCTAGCTATAATTCAGCTTTCGGTATATATATGTATATTAAGGTCTGCGTACTCCGATTTTGATGAAATTTTAATATGTTATAGATTGCGACATTTTGAACAACTTTTTCCTGTTACAGTATAGGGGTATCACTTTTAGTTTTCGAGATATTTGCAAAAAAGACTATCGCTAATACTGTGCAGGAATACGAAAAGTTCAATACCGTATTCGCTATAGATTTTTGCAAATATCTCAAAAACTAAAAGCCACCCCTCTATATTGAAAAAAGAAAAAGTTGTTCAAAATGTCGAAATCTATAACATATTACAATTTCATCAAAATCGGAGTACGTACTACTCTAATTTTCAGACAAATGCAAATCTAAAGAAATACAGTTTCTTTACATTTATTAATGGCATAATTTCATGTGTTTTTGAATATTTAACTATGTTGCACTAAAGCACAGAATGGCTCAAGATCAAAATTTTGAACTAATTCTGATTAACTCCAGCTATCTTATGGAAATGGCCGACTGTAAGCTGGAATATCTCAAGAGACATCTCTCGCTCACCACCTTACCACCCTCTCGATTCGGAAGCCAGCGTTCCGTCTCGTGTAGAAACTCCGTTTCCTCATTCATCACCGCTATTCGCAATCTCTCCTGCGCGTTTCACTCCTACACGCGAATTCTGTTGCTTGCTAGTCGCGATTCGCGAGTCGCAAACACGTGTTCCCCATGCATATGCATCAGAATAGCAAGACCTATATTGCTAGACCGTGTACAGGACGCGTGCGACACGCGCCGTTTACCTTCAGACGTTTAACGGCGCGCTGACCGTGTCGCTGACTGTCAGAACACTCAAAGATTGCTTCCTGCTTAGCATTCTGAGAGGCAACGCTGGCAAATCTTCCTCGTTGAATCTCGGAAATTATGTACGATCTTCTGGGAAACCCGTCAGATTTCCCTAGGTATTTAATAAAATTATTTCCGCGCAGTTTCTCCATTTTTTCTAGCTCTTTAATGTCAGCGACGGTTGGCTTCCATGGTTTTCGAAATTGTCTCCTCCGTTATCGAATATGAAAATACTCCCAACAATATTATACATGTAGAAAGTGTAATAAAGCACCACGGTAGCGTTTCGCAGACCATGACTGTCAATTTTGTCAGTTTTCCACTGGTTTTTTCCAGGCCAGCCATTTTCCGCGAGGAATGTATGCTGTCGCTCCAGTGTGCCGAGTTATTCGTTACCGTTAACATTCGCATTCCGACACGTAAGTCACCGAGACAGAACTAACGACCGCGAATGGGATCTCCCTTTCCCTAAAAGGAAGGTTCGTCTTTTTACCAGTCTCTAACTTTCTACGTTGTTCCACAACTATTCTTCCCATTGTTGAGTCTGTTAAACCAAAGAATATCCTTCGACATTTCCACAGAAAATTTTTTAAATCGTCATGCTTTACAGTGTTTGCTATAGATTTTTGCAAATATCTCGAAAACTAAAAGCGACTCTCCCATATTGGAAAAGGAAAAAGTTGTTCGGAATGTGTTGCTGCATAACATATTAAAAAAATTTTATTGCATTGTTATCCAGCTGATACAATCATGGTAAAAATGCAGTAATATGTATAAATTTATAGAATAAAAAATCTCGTAAACCTAATTGCGGAATATTTCACGCACAATTTCTCAGTGTCATTCGAGGCCGACGAAATCGAACGTGACTTCGGTTCTCCAAATTGCTGTTAGTTTTCCGTCGCGAGGAAATTCACGAACATTGGTAAACATGCTTGCTGGTGTTTCTGCGGCCGCCTCGAATATATTATTGCTCGCAGCCGCCCCCGTTCGTTCGCTTATCGATTTCTTGTCGTTCGATGTTTGTTCGACGCGTCGCGTCCCGTCGCGTCGTTGTCAACAAGAAATGAAAAACCGGCCGTACGAAAGAAAAATCAGAGAGAGAGAGAGAGAACCGTGATAAACGTGATTGATGAGCGACGGTAGCGATCGGTTCGAATTTCGGTGCAATATTTCCACGGGAAATCTCTCCCGCGCGCGCGCGGACTCTCGCAATCACGGATACTCTTGCAGTTTCGCCAATTTACATATATGATTTCGCAATTAACGACTTCTCCGCGGACTTTCGATAGCGGAGACTTTTGTCGAATTCATTATCTTCGTTCGCAAGATCAGACTAAAACTGCAAAGAGATTCCATTCCGTGGAACCTCGACGGTACAAGTTTTGAAGAAAATTCACTAAATATTAGATTTCCATTTTATAAAACGTTCTGTCACAGTCTCCAGATTTATTATATTTTGTTCATCGCGTTTTTAAATTAAAATTCATAGATTTAGCCGATAACATATTTCCCATTCTGTTAAAATTCGCAGATTTATTCGATAACATATTTCGCTTTCTGTTCTAATACATTTTGGCGTTTTTGAGGTAATTCAATAATCCCAAGTGTCAGGAAACATAACCGTGCACCGCAGCGAAAAGAATTATTCGCACAAACAGAATTTCCAACACAAATTACTGGCAAGCTGAAATCGTGAATTATTCAACAGGACGCTAACATAAATGAAACATTTTTGAAATCAGTATATCCTGGTCGTATCTTTAAATGCGAGAATTTTAAACTAGCAATTGTAGATCGTATAAAACGCAGCAAAACACAAGTATCCAACAATATTAATGCATTAAAGTGTCGTGGAACACAACTCAGCGCAACAGTGAGAAGAATAATCCACATAGTCAGAATTTCCAACTGAAATTACTGCCAACCCGAAATCTTGAATAATTCAACAGGAAGCTGGGAAAGGATGCATTTTTGAAATCAGTATATCGTTGCCTCGCGCTGTAAGAGTTCAGCGAACGATTCTGTTGGTAAAGTTTTCTTACGGAAAAATAATTTTCTGTTCGAAACATGTGGCTGGCTCTGATACACGAGATGACAGAACGACGAACAAAATGAAAAAAGGATAGGGTTTTATTAAATTTTTATTATGCCCGGCTACGAGGATGCCATCCCAAGCTGGAAACTCGCGATTTCGCGACGCGACGGGACGCGTCACACTATTCGCAACGTTCTTCCCCAACTTTGCCGGATGTTTCTCGCTGCTCGAAATCACGATTTACTTTGGTGTCCGCTCGACTGCCCTCCGCGCGACACAAATAACGTCAGCCGCAGCCGAAAACTTGACCGTTGCGCTCGCTGCACCACGCGGTGCTTGCATAAATTCTCCGGGACGAGATTCAACCCTTAAGCAGATGCGCCTTCTTACCCTCGCGTGTTCAACTAAATAAAACTTCCCGAAATTTTATATTTCCATATTTAAGATTTACACTCGGTAAAATAAGTCTCCGTACAGCTTTAAAAAATAATCACTTTTAACCAAATGACCTGAGTTTTTATAATCAATTAGACGCATTGGTTTCTGTGGTCTGTAGTGATGTTCATTCAATTTGTTACAATAACATTTTGGTATACTTGCAGTTAAAATGTTGAGAGTTTCCAACAACATGTGTTCATACATCTCAATTTCGTTTATGAAATTTTCATAAAGCAAGTTAGTAATTCATTACTGTATTTTCACATTGTATTTAAATCCGTTGTTATTACAATAATACTGAATTTTCGAGAACATCGATACATCTTTTGTTTGGAACAACAAATGTTTCAACTCTCTACTGCAATTCTATAAAAAATGGCGGAATATTCCCACAACGATTCGGCTCGCTCATAATTTTTATACGCGCTATCTTGGACGTTCGTCAACGTCAAGGGAACAAAGCCGACAAAAATGGAATTAATATGCGAAAGGAATTGTTTTAGAATCTGTCGGCTGAGCCGAGCTATCGATCACGCAGCGGCGCGACGACGCCGCCTATACCGCCAATTTAATCAAGCTTCATGGAAAAATCGTTCTCGCGGATACATCTCGATTCCGCGGTTTCATTGTATTTCGAAAATCTCTCTTTGACTTTTGTCTAACGAAACCAACACCGGGTCCTGCGCAGATGGTTCCTTTCTGGTAACAATACGAATCAACAATGCAAGGAAACGTAATTAACGCAACATGGACCGGCAGCAACGGCTACGTTTCTCTCCCAGTAGTTGAATACGGTATTTGTTCCTAGCCGCGATTCACGCTCAGCTGTATTACATCGTGCGTCGCTGTAAATGACCGCTTTGTTTACGGAAAAACGTTTAACCATGCCTCTGTCGTTTCCGGCGACTCGTCACGCATGCTGGCCAAAGGCAAAGATCCAACTCGCATAACAGCGAAATGGAGAATCTATCCTGAGAACTTTCTCCGCTATAATACCATTCTCTTTACCACTGTTTAATCATTTTATTTGTAGTCGCGACGACTCCAATTGTCAGTAGACCTTGGTGCACTTGCCACATCATTGTTTCTAATCCCTCTAATTACCTCAACTAATTTAAAAAATGTGTACATTATGTGCTGAATTATTTTGAACAGTGTCTCTGACAAAGAATTTGAAAAATAAGTCCCTATATCTTTTGAAACTAATTCTAATAAGCTTTTTGTAATTGTAGCAGAAATAAGAAAGGGATTGCTTAAAACTTTTTTTATGTGGAACCTCAGTCAAAATTTAAAGTATATGTTTTGTAAATCTATGTTAGTTATACACATTTGTTGTCGATTAAAGCACAAGGGGTTAAATTGTGATTTTTTCTGAGTTCAAGCCGAAAACTCCAGCGATGAAACTCTCCACTTTGATCGCTGCTAAATAGCTACTTTTTAATTATACCGGGGAGAACCGATTGAATTCGTTCGATTGGAACGAGGCCGGGCACGGTTTGTCGGAAAAACAGGACTCCCTCGCAGTGCGAAACGGGTTTCCAGCTCGAGGAGCGTGGAGCAATATGCTGTCGCGGGATCAGAATCAATTTGCGTTCTTGCTAACAGCCGCGTTCCTCGATAATGCATAATAAATGTCGCGCGCACGGAAGATTAAAGTTTAGTGTGAAATTAAACGTGCGTTCGATAACGACGGTGTGTAGCGTGTCCGCGGGATACGCGGTATATTTGAGCGGAGCTTAATTCGGAATGATGATGCATCGGCTGCCACAGCGAATTATTATTAACGACCGCGATGATAATAACGGGGATGTCGAGCCTCGTAAATTTCAGGCAGGCCCGAGTCGCTGGTTGGTGCAGTTTTTTTTATTTTCATTCGAAAAGAATCGATAAAATTCTCCAGCTTCTTAAAAGACAATCTTCACGAGCATGCTGGAATGCCCCCTTTTCCCTTTCCAAATAAGACGCTTGGCTATCCCTAACAAATTTAAGTGAATGTTTCAATTTTAGTACGAAATTTAGTCCAAGTTTTGAAATTTTTAAGATTCACTAAAATTTTCCATACTCTGTAATTTTGTACGTAACAACTGCAAATCTATTTTCCCTCGGCGTACCTATAAATGTTTTCTAAGTACAAAAAAATAATATTGTAATCTAATGATACAATCTTTGTAGCCGCAAATGACCTTGATATTGACGTGATCTGTATAAATAAATAAATAAAAATACGAGCATGTTGGAGGAAATATTGAAAAAAAAGCTTAAAAAATATTTCAGTGATACAAGTCGTAGAGTCAAATAACAGAAATCAAAATTTTGAAATTCCTTTGATCTGGCTAATCTCATTCCAGCTGATCGTGTTTATCACAGATGTGCAAGATCCGCAGTCTAGACAATAATAGGATCAGGGCGCTCGTTAAGTTGTTAAAACAAGGGCTGGGGTTAAACGTACAACAGTAATTAGCAGTCGAAGGGTAAGTCGAATAGGCGAACGGTATCGGTGGAGTATCGGTTGGTTAACGATCTGTTGGGTCGTCCTGGAAAATCGTCCCGTCGCGTTGCATCGCGTTGCATCGGGTTGCATCCCTTTCGAGTTGCATCGGAGCCGACTGGAACGCGTGCGAGGCATAGCGCCTGTTCATTTGCCGGAAAGCTATTTCCTAGGTTCCATTACCGGGTCGGCGCGATGCATGCCACATATTTGTGCCCGCGTGAAAACGTATAGGTTCCCAGGCGCGGCGATATCTCGATCGAATCTCGAAGCATTTCGAGAGCTGGTTTCGCGAGTTGCGTAAAAGCGACCTACGGCAACACTGTCCAACAAATTCAAACTTTTTTTTGAACTTTCGATTCTCTTCGAAAAACATATTTTTCGACTTTGAACAAATATTGTGATGTTATTATAGAAGATATTGTATTGAAGGAATTTTGAGACACCCTGTATAATACGGTACGTGTATACGCATGAGTTTCCACGGGTTCGCACAGAAGCGCGTGCCTTCGAAATTGTCGTAAATACCTCCCACCCAACCCCACCACCCAGACGACTATTAGCTTATCTGTTGCACGGTTCATCCAATTAGCGACTGCTTTATCGCGAGCTCGGGTCAACCCTTCCAGGTTTACACCATCCCCTGTTTGCGATTATTTCGCGCGGTTAGCAAATCTTTGGCGGATTCACCGGAAATCCCCTGTTCATCTCATGAGAATCGAACATAATTGATAAACGAGAAGAAAGAGACGAGATAATTCGAGGAACTTTATCATTTAATAATTCATTATAAATACTTTGATTTTACAAAGTTAAAAGGCAATATTGGCAATATTCAAATTGTTTCTTCCATTTCTGACCTTGCATGACCTTGAAGGTAATTGCATAGTAGATGGATGTATGAAAAAATGTATAACATTCCATTTAAAAAATTGAAGGTCACCTTCATTTGTAACAAAATAATGTAAATAAAACAAAAAAATGCTGGCTAGTAATAAATAGCCTGAACATCTGTACATCGATTAGAGAGCGCGTCGAGCTAATAAAGCGCGGCTAATTTGAATTAAAGAAAGTATCCTTCGTTTACACGTACATCAAAATCGATACGGTTAAGTTTTCATCCCTCTATTTACAGGATGTTTTGGGGAACAAGTATCGATTGTGTAAAAAACAGAGTTGGGTGTATTTCTGAAAGTTAGATATACCAACCGCAGTCCCCCTACCCCCAGTGAGTCAGCATCTACACGGTACATCTCTATAGAGGCTAGGCAGAAGTTTTGGCAGCTCGTCGTCTCGACTTTATCTAGTTCTCGCGGCGGACTCGGTGAAAACGGGGATGGATGGCGAAAAAATATCCGGTCGGACGGGGGTGAAAAAGGAGGGGATGAGAGCGGCGAACTGCCCGGGAAACTCTGACAGTTCCGACAAACGAGATCGATCGATAAATCCGGCGAACGACGGCTTACTCGATACAGGTCCTGCGTTCGGGTCTGTTTTACGTTCGTGGGCTGACAGCGTCGTAAAAAAAATACCGTTATTCCGATCAACCGATCGCAGGAAGCTAGCTACGACAAATTCGATTATCCCTGGACGCGAAATCTGACCCGCCTAAAAAGCAAATTGTAAGCCCCCGCTCATTTTTACGATTTCGATTCTCGCGCGTGCGACTTCTCCGAACGATTTCTCCTCCCGCAGAATCGAAATAAAAGAATAGCGGGCATCGGCGTTCCATGAACTTCCAATGGCCATCTTTCACCATCTTTCGATTTATCGTCGGCCATAAATCTATCGATCGCCGCTCGTAAAGCCGTCGATGTTGCCTGCCACGAATGTCTCGATACTTTGTCAGTTATGTGACTCGTAATGAAATAAAATCGCTCGCGGGACAACTTCCGGTTCCTATTTTCCCAAGGTTTCTATCGATAGCATCGCCAAGCTATTCTTTCTTCGAGCTCGCGTCATCGCATGGGTCTTCTGACCCACAAACACGAAGATACAACGGGATAAGGTCGGAAGGTATGGCGTGCTGCAGAAAACTCTGGTAAAAGTAAATCAAAAGCAAAGGGGTGAAATCGTTTTATTCGAGGCTCAGCTTTCGAGGAAATCGAGTTTCGCTTGCTCCGCTGCTACTGCATTTTACCAGCTGAAACGCGATTCGAAGGTGTGAGCTCTGTCTTACTTCGACTATATTATGCTTTTGGATTTGTCGTTGTTCAACGATAATAATGGGGTGTGTTTCTCAGTTAATTTCCAAAATTTGTTACAAGATTGAATCTCTGACTTGATGTCACTTCAAGCAATGATCAAGACTTGTGGAATAATTAATTCAATGAATTGCATAATTATATGATATTATATGATAATGCTCTTTTTATGCATGTCCCTATTTTGTTATTAGACGAGTAGTCTTGTACCTTTTCTACCACGGTTTTATTAGCTCGCTTTCTTGTTTGTCTGTCTGTTTGTTCGGTGGCAAATTTTGCAATTGATTTTAAACTAACTTTCTGATGAGCTAGAGACTTGAAATTGCACACATGGCTCACAATTGGATGACAATGCATTATTCAAAAAATTTTTTTTTGAAAAGTTACCGTTTTGGAGAAAATAACAATTAAATATTTACCTTTTCATCCCCCCGCGAACTACGTCATCGCGTTCACCGATCCCCACTTCGTTTGACAACCCCCTCTACTTTACTGTGCGTGCGCATTCTGACTCGTCCCCACTTCACAGACCCATTTCGCCCCGACGCGCGAACCATCGGTAGTGTAGTACATCATCGCGCGACGATCGTGACCGGTAGTGCATCATCGCTTTGTTTACCAAGTGGAATTTACAGTAAGGTTAGTGGGTATATAAAGTATTAATAAAGAGTGATGGAAGTATTAACACAAGACAAAAAGCAGAAAATAATTATTTAAATAAAAATAAATTTTTATAAAATAAATCGAAAAATAACCATACAGTGAGTTTGGGCAGCAAAGTATCCGCAAAGTTTAACCATTCTCTGAATTTTCGGATGCATAAGAAGATCGGTTCCGACTTTGCGCGGATATTTTTGCCGGAATAAAATCATTGCTCGGAACTATCGAGGAGCTTGTATACGTTTCCCAGGGAATATAAATCGGGGATTCAAATGCGGTAATTTTATCTTGAAAATTCCCCCTTTGGTGGAATCAGGCGGTCTCTTTTGAACGACGTTTAAAAGACCTTGAAGCGCGTAAACGCGTAACGGGTAGAAGAAGACCGCTTTTCCACTCTCGAAGAAGAAGAGAGTGGAAAGGCTCTTGAAGAGTTCGCGGGTATCAAGGCCGAAAGCTGGCTCGACGTACTTATTACTTGTAAAATAGTATATCGGATGCCTCGTAAAAGCCTCGTAAAGTTAGTTCCCGGCGAGAGAACTTCCGGGATTGCACCACCTGTCAAGCTTTTCCACCGTTTCGCGGGACTGGCTGTCGAGACGGCGCGCGGTCGCGTTTTATGTTTCTTACGAGGTTCGTTAACGCTTAACGTTTATTAAAGCCCTCGGTGCCATTAAACTCGTCCCTGAAATTGTATCCCGCAATTTCCATAACAAAGTTCTAATCCCACGGAAGTTCACGGTTCCTGCGTTCCTGTGTCGGTGTCGCGCCGCGTCGTGCAGTTTCGTCGCTGATAATCGCCTGACGGGAACGTAAATAATTTGTTACCGCCGATTTAACGATCGTCACCGAACACGTCGCGCGGAATTAACACGAAACGACACCAGATTTTCCTTTGCCTTTGCGGAAATCTTCTCTGTGGGTTCGTTAAGGAATTATTTCGGAAAACACGGACCAATGAGAATCCGATATGTTGAAAGTAAATATTTCGTGTTTCATATTAAATAAAGATTCATTCTATATTAGAAGCCAATATTTCATTCATAATATGAATTATGTATTTCTTCCATATTATAGGATAACTTGTTTTTTTTTATTATCAATATAGAATATCTCTTGAAAATTGAGGAATAAATACTCTGTTTTCAATATTAAATAAAGATTTGTTTTATGTGCATTGAGAAAGAAATATTTTTCTCATTATATAAAATAAATATTATCTGTACGTTTGGAAAAACATTCTATTCCCAATATTAAATAAACATTCGTTTTCCATTCGGAAGAAAATATTTTTCTCGTAACGTGAAACACTTATTTACTGTATATTTGGAAAAAAATATTTGCTTCTTAATGTAAAATAAGTAATATTCGTAGATTTGAATATTAAAAACAAATTGGATCACTTTTTAATACCATACGAATGTCTGTATAAAATATTTCATGCTACTAGGAAACCATACTAGTCTCGCTCACGATTTTTCCACGTTTTTCGTTAATAATTCCTGAATGAAGCCGTGGAGAAGATTTTCGCCAATTAAAAAGTTGCTAAAAATGATCTCACAGAAATCGCGTGCCACTGAAACGACGTTAAGGACACATTGTTTTTTATTATAAATAAATAATATCTCTAAAATTGAGGAAAAACTATTCGGTTCCTAATATTAAATAAATATTCGTTTTATGTGTATTGAGAAAGAGGACATATCGTAACCTACTCCCCGAATCGGTTATCGTTCCAGCGTTTCAAACTTTCTCCCTTATCAGATTCCATGCACAGCTAAAAACAGGAATCGAACCACTGGGGAGAGTCCGCGGAAAAGTGTCAGGAAAAAATTGAACCTATGGTAATAACTAGCAGCGAGGGCGCTACCAAAAAGAATTACACGTCATTGGAATATGCGAAAATTTTTTTGGCACTGGCGAACTTTCAATTTCTATCCCGGAGAGCCACCGGTCTCCCTTGTCTCTACGAGAATGATTTATACCGAACTACGGACTCCATTTTTACCGATGAAAAGCGGATTATGTTAATTTGTACTAAAGTTTGCCGGCAGAATCAGGATGTTTTTGCGAATTGCTGTTTCCACGCGATATTTCGCAGAAACGAAAATGCGATGAAAATGTGTTTCGTTGAGTGGAAACTCAATTTGAGAAAATCAAGTTTTTAACCATATGTATACTGGGTTTAAAAAAAAACAGCACACAGGCAGAATTATGTAGTATTTATTAAATTGGACATAACAGTGCACTCGTACGACTTCGGATGGGGGGGGGGGAGCAACGGAAACGAAGCGTGCCGGTTGCAGTTGCATCGGTGCGCCGAACGAACGTCCATTAGGACAAATTTCGCGGAGAATGCGAAACTCGGGAATCCCAAAAGTTTCCGCTCCATCCGATGCTGTTGCGAGGAGACTAATTCTCCGTGTTCCGCAGCGTTCCAAGAGTTTCCGCGGCCGACGTAGTCAGCGGGATGACTGATGGCCCGTGACGAGCGCGGAACGGTTTGTTAGACTGTTAGGCAACGGCCACTGACAGGGATTACCGGCGAAAGTAATCTATGGTACTCGAGAACGAAAGTTTCATGCTTGTATCGTACTCCTGCGCGTCGAAATAATCGTCATTTGTTCTACCAATATTTACATTTCTCCCCTCGAATGTGGATTTTATGCACTTCTGATACAAACGAGTAAATGCACTTTTAAGAATTTCAGAATATAAGAAGTATAGGAATTTAGAATTTCAGGATTCAAGTATTTGAGAATTTATTCTCGGATTGGTGATTGTATAGAAAAGGTCTGAGTACTCCGATTCTGATGAAATTTTAATATGTTATGCAGCAATACATTCTGAACAACTTTTTCCTTTTACAATATAGGCGGTTCGCTTTTGGTTTTCGAGATATTTGCGAAATACTACCGCGAATACTGTGCAGGAATACGAAAAATTCAATACAGTATTCGCGATAGTTTTTTGCAAATATCTGAAAAACTAAAAGCAATCCGTCAATATTGGAAAAAGAAAAAGTTGTTCAAAATGTCGAAATCTATGACATTATGCAATTTCATAAAAAATTTCTTTCATGCAAATATTTCTAAGGGACATAGATGATGGTTAAAAAAAATTACCTGTCGTAGCTAATAATCGTAAGTCCGTGCAATAACAATGAAACATAACAGTAGCATTTGAACGACACCAGTTAAATGCAACGCTTAAAAAGCGAACTTTAACTATCGAGTCTTTTAAGTCTCCAGTTTTATGCGCTACTTTGAGCCGTATTCTACATCAGATAATGCCTGTTAACATAATTAACAAGCATTCCGATAATTGCCAATGTTACTTCTTTCGGAGGATTGGAAAATAGTTAATTTGCATTAATCCTCAACTATTAAATTCTGATTCGGGACCACTTGGCGATACTAGTGTGAGTGTATCGCCTGGGCCGGTCGTTCGCATAAATGCGTTCGAGGATTACGAGCGCCGAGTTAATTTTCCCCGATGATAACGAACCTTTCTTAACGACGGCAATAATCATTTCGTGAGCAACGAGCTACTACCCGTTCCAGCCGGTTGAAATAGTACTCGGAAGGTGCAAGCTGTTCTATGGCAAAGTAGTTTCCACCGGCTATGGTCAGGCGCCTGTCGGGAAACTGAATCCCTGTCTAACGATCACTATTTAAGGGCGATAACGATTGGCCTCGAGTCTGTTTGCACGAATCAACGCTCGAAAGGCTGTGAGTCTTTGTGTACTCACTGCTCATCCTGCAAATCTGCAAAACACGAAAGACTATAAAGATTATAAAGACAATCTTTAGAAAATTCCGTGCGATATCATTCCATCTCTCTGTACAACTAAAAGACATCTCTTCTTGCAAGAGCCATAAAATGGTAAAAAAACATCGTACATTAATTTTTAACATTTCATTTTAAAAAGAAGACTTTAATCTTCGAGTTCGAGATGGTTTAAATCGAGAGAAAAAATTTTCAAACTCTTCACGGTCCATCGACATCGTCCAAACTTTGAAAGAAACCATTCTATGGCAGACTTTCCATTCGAAGCACCATAAAACTGTAGAAACAGAATCGTATACCAACTTCCAAAGGAACTTTCTAAGAAAAAAAACTTTAGTCTTTTAATCTGCAGTAATTTGAACCACAACAAAAAATTTTATCAACATCCTAGATTTGTTCGAGCTATAAAACTTTTGCGAAAGATAAGACCTTTGAATTATAAACACCATCAAATTATAAACGAACTATGCACCACGTTAAGAAGATTCTGCGTGGTGCAACAAAGGTTTCTCTTCGATCACGATCAACTTAACATAGATTCTGCGAGCCATCGAAAAGCAGTTGTCTTCGAGAAAGCTTCTACGTTTCCGAAGGAACCGGAAAACAAACTCCGGTGGAAATCCGCGGGGAGTACGACCAGCCGAAAGTAGAACAGTGAAACATTTATTTGCCATTCCTGTGCGCACAAAAACCGAGCGCCCGGTGAAATTGGCCCGACGATAAAAGTCCGTGAAATCCGACAAATTATACTGCGAATTCGCGGATCGGGAACGCGCGTCCCGTTACACGACGATTATGTCGGCGTTCCAGTCGGATTACTAATAACTGATAACGCGTTGTTGCTCGAATCTGCCAGCCGAATAATCGCGATCTAGCGGCCTGTGACTTTTTTTTCGGGAATTCAGTTTAGCTCGTATGCAATCGACCGGGACGACCGAGAGCTACGGTTTACCTTGATTGGATAATTGAACTCGATTAGTTTTGTTTCTGCTCACTTGCAGCTACTTTTAATTGTTGCATTTTTGAAGATTATGGTTTGCCAATATTATAAAACCCACACCCATAGATAGATGGATATTTTTTTCACATATTGGAAAAATATTGAATCTGAATATTGTATACATATTCAAAAAAATATATTCAATTTCAAATATTAAATAAAAATTTGTTTTACAATGAGAAAAAAAACATTTTTTTCATAATAAGAAATAAATATTGTCTGTATATTAGGAACAAAATATTCTACTTCTAATATGAAGTAAAGATTCATTTAATATTTAGAAAAAAATATTTTCCTGCATACTTAAAAAGAAATATTTCTTACTTAATATAAAATAAATATTTTGTGTATATTTAAATATTAAAAAAAGATTGAATCTCTTTTTAATATTATATGTATGTATATACAATATTAAATACAACCTTCAAGTATTTCTGAGATCGTCATTCGTTTTTCCAGAACGATTCTCACTCCACGTGATTTCAAATATATAAATCTAAATAAAATTCCATTTATAGTTTACGAAGCCTTCGTAGCTTATTTTTATGCCTGTATTTTAGTACGAATATTAGTGGGAGTCACTGTAAATGCCGCATCGTGGCGTCACGAGGAAGTAGATCGACCGGGGCGATGCGTTGCGATGCGTTACGGTGCATCTCGACGCATCCGATGTCGATAACGTCATGCTCGTCGACGACGGAACGTCGCGTCGTGTCGCCGAAGAAAGGAACGCGATATCCGTCGACGCGGTTCGTCGATCATGATTAATTAATACGCGGACCGCGGACGATGCCTGTCGAATCGCTATGCCAACCTGCTTACCGCGAATCTGCTATCGAGCTCGCCAACTCTGTTCCACTAACTCTCGTATTTTCTTTCTCTCTCTCTCTCTAGCTCCCTCTTTCTCCTACAGCACGAGCCAGGGACCAAATGGTATCGATATTGCGGTCGAGTGGCCAATTTACGAATCTATACGGATCCGGTGATTTACGAACGACAACGACGCGAACTCACAACAAATTCCGGTGAACCGGATAATCCGGCGACCGTGCTAGAGGCCTTCCGCTTCCGAAACGTGAAACGGAAAACGGCAGCTAGCCTCCAAGGAATAAAATAAGCACGGGTTTAACGCTTGAAATTCATTCGACGGGCAACGGTCGAACGAGTCGCGTCGATCGAGACAAAGGCATCGATCACAAGAGCCAAAGAATCGACGGTGCAATTTTCGATAAATACCTGGACTCTCGTGCAGAATCGCCAGATCAAGAGAATCTCGTGACCAAGATGGTTTGCAAAGAATTGAGAGCGACGATAAAATAAATAAAAAATATACTGTTTCATCAAACACATAGATTACGATGTTTCCATAAAGATGTTCCATGTATCTGTTCGATGGTCAGGCTCTAATTAAAATCCCAATGAAAAATTCAGTACATAATCCTCGTTTCACAGGATCATCGAGGACTGATCCGCACGTCGAGATACCGTTAAAAATCTCGGCGTCATAACCGGAAAAGCATTACCAGCGAAATTATGGGATCTCCGCGAAGAGAGTAGAGGAGCTCGAATTCGGTGTAGAATCGATTCTCGCGTGAGCAAGAGAAAGAGGAGGCGCTAGCCGGGGAAAAAATGGAGTCGGTAAAGGGGATCCGCGAACGAAAAGCTTTCGAACAATCGGTCTGCACGAGGGGCCACTTCGCGATATGAATTCTGCAGCGTGTGCCGATGGATCGACTCGATACGCTCCAACGGAATTCTCTCGTCCCTTTCTCCCGGTTTGTCTCGTCCCGGCACTGTCGATGAACCGGATTGATAGCGAGCACGATTTCTCGGTACCGTTTTCTTCGCGTCCTCTGACATTTCCCCCGAAAAACCCGATCGTGAACGGATACGTGTCGCCGCAGAAACGACGGATTACGTGTCCCGCAGACCTGAAACCGGGTAGGGTCCGATCTTCGAGATATATCGAAGGATCGCAGGACCTGGATACGCTCAGGGAACTGTCCGGTCGACATTTATGGAATTTTCAACGGACCTATCGGGAACGCTCACGGGAATCTCTAATTTCTAGGTTTGCTGTTCGGAAACTGGAAACAAAATCTGGATAAGTATTGGAGAATAACTAGGTAAAAGCGTACTCCGATTATGATGAAATTCTAATATGTTATGCAGCAACATATTCCGAACAACTTTTTCCTTTTCAAATATAGGGAGTCGCTTTTAGTTTTTAAGATATTTGCAAAAAACTATCGCGAACACTGTATAGAATTTTTCATATTCCTGCACAGTCTTAGCAATAGTATTTTGCAAATATCTCGAAAACTAAAAGAGACACCACTAAATTGGAACAGGAAAAAGTTGTTCAAAATGTCGAAATCTATAACATATTAAAATTTCATCAAAATCGGAGTACGCATACCTTTTCTATATAATCACCAAATTTTTCTTCCTCGTGATGATCTGCCGTCCAGTAACTCATAGAAAAGTTGGATTATCTAGAGGTTGAAGAAAGATTGACTGGTTCCTGAAATAATACACAGTTTGACGGACAAATTCACTGCGGAACGAAAGGGAGACAGAGATGCAGAGAAAGATAGGACATGTAGTACATATACAGCGAGGAACTCCTACAATTATGATATCGACGAAACTTTCTAGAATAACGTATCGCACGAACTGTTTCGAAACTTCTCACCCCACCCCCTCTCTGTCTCTCTCTCTCCCTCACTCTCTCCCTGTATCTCTCCTTTTCTCGCCTCTCGTGCAGGCAGAATGCCTCCTCTCGAGTCTCTCTCGATGACACTCTGCTCGTTGTTTATGTTTCGAGAGCTAAGAGGGCAAAGCTGTGCCAGCCGCGAATATTGGATACAGTCGCACGCTACTCCCCGAACTTTGGATTATGCATTACCGGCGCATATACGCGCAGTTATACAGTTATACAGTATGTACGTATGTATATACATATACATATATAATGGCGCGTGCACAAGCAAGTAGGAGCGCGCATCCACTCGAGAAGATATTTATCTCTATTTTCGTTGAACAAGCATCGATCCATCGCACAAGATGCGTGTATCCTGCGCGCTTCTCTGCATTCTCCAGGCGACACTTCGTTCATGCTTTGTTTTCGCCGTTTTTCTTCCTTCTCGTGCGAGTTATCTTTCGCGAGCAGCAAGAGAGGCAGGAAGAGAGTATCTCTCTCTCTCTCTCTCTCTTTGCCACAGATTCGCGCCCTATTCCTAGCGAAAGCTTCCGCTTGGCACTGGGTTTGATGAATCGAATTCACCCGACAGGAATCTCTGGTGTCTCCGTGCGACGCTAGCACGAATAATGGCTGTACTTTGGCTGCCAAACTCATCCCCTACCCCGTACCGATCGCTCGATGTGAACCGTCGCCTTCTCCTTTACCTTCTGCCGCAATATCTGCCCGATAAAATCGAACGATTTCGATCGGCAGCACCGCCGGAGTCACTGTATGTTCGTAGTATGTTTAGTACACTCGACACGTCTTTTACACGGTAGATAAAAAATGGTTTTTCAAAATTACTTCGACATACGGAAATTGGAGTTTCTTGAGATGATTTGAAGCAACTTTTTCCTTTGCAAAAATTGCATCCGCGGCTTTGTTAAAGAGTTATTAACGAAAAACACGATTGTACCAACACGCGTCCAGGTCGCGCTCTGATTGGTCCGTGTTTTTCTTTAATAATTCCGTAATAAAGCCACGGACGCCATTTTTGCAAAGAAAAATGTTGCTTCAAATCATCTCGAGAACCTCCCATTTCGATATTGAAGCAGGAATTAAATAAAAGACGATTCCAATGTTACTAGACTTTTAAAATGTTTTTATCTGAATGCATTAAAATCCGCAGCGTGCTAATAAATCTGCATGCACTTAGCCTTGTTCGAAGGCTGTTGTTCGAAGTGGCGAACCATAGAAGCTAAAACGCTGTGAACAATAAAATAAAAATCTCCGTGCTAGTTTGAATAAATGTGTCACGTATGACCATCCAGGCAATCAAACTGTTAATAAATGGATCACATTTTAATGGACGAATTCATTCAACGGCCATTTCAATCGAAGAAAATATCAGACACAACCGAAGCTCGTTCGCGGTCGCGTTATTTCGCGTTTTATTTTAGCATTACTCGGGCATAAAACAATTCCCGGTTACGAACGTAACGAATTCCCGGTACGAAAAATCTCGCGGCAAAGTTGCCGTTTATAATTTTCTAAATACAGTATACGGGCTGGTTGTAGCGGGCGCCGCTGTATTTCTGCATGTTGCGCGGTAATCCCGTTCGAAATTTTTACACGTGTACGTGTATCGTTCGGTGTGGAGACTATCGGATCGGTGTTTTGCAACGAATAATGATTGAATAACGAAAAACCGGAACGGCCGATCGTTTGCGTCATGGGAGCCAATGGTTAATCTCTGCCGCGGCTTTACGAGCTAAAGCTTTTTACTACTCGGCCGCTGTTATATACGTCGCGATGTACCCACCCCCCCTCGTGTTTCGTTTATAAATTTTCAAATGGCCCCGGGAAACGTAACGTTATTATGCCGCGGCGGCCGAACAAAGCGATGAATACCCCGATCAGGCAGTCCAGGCTAATGTTTTTATTTTTATACAATTATACGTCATCGATTAAAGCTTTACGGCCGGCCGGGTCCCGCGCCATATTCATAACAGCCCTGTTTTCCTTCTGTTCCATCGAAACCCTGGATTTATCGAGCATTTTGATGCAAATTGTAAGGACAAATGCGATCTGTGGCGAGCAAAAACGTTTTCACGTCATGCCAATCCGGGATCATTAACCAATCGCAGTCGGAATGTTTTCGAGCAACAACAAGTTTATGAAATCGTCATGATTTATTTCGATTCTGTGCAATTTTTGCTATAATATATGCTTGGAGTAAGAAATGGAATTATCTACAGTGCACACGAAGACAGTGTCGCCAGAATCGACCAAAACTGGTCAACCTTTTTTCTCTATATAATAATTATATTAATAATTAAATTTTTCATGCATTATTGAAAAAAAATTCTTTTTAAAGTCTATCCGTTTCGGAGAGAATAACAATTAAATATCTACCTTTTCATCCCCCCGCGAAACTTACGTCAACGCGTTCAGCGATCCCCACTACGCTCGACAACGCTCCCTACTTTACTATGCGTGCGCACTCTGACACATCCCCACTCCACGGACTCATTCCACGGACCCACTTCGCCTCGACGGAGGTCAGTATATGATAGTGCGTTGCCGCTCAACGATCGGTAGTATATTATCGCTTTGTTTATGAAGTGAAATTTACAGTGAGCTTAGTGAGTGTACAAAGTATTAATAAAGAGTGATACAAGTATTAACACAAGACTAAAGAGCAGAAAATAATTATTTAAATAAAAACAAATTTCTAAAAATACCACGTTTTTAAAAACAGACTAAAAAGCATAAAATAATTTTTCCTAGTCCCATACAGATTCCTAACCTCGTACAGATAGTTCTGAAAGTTCGTGGTTGTGAATGGGACTAGGAAAAATTATTTTATACGTCCTAGTCCGTTTTTAAAAACGTGGTATTTTTAAAAATTTATTTTTATTTTGTCTATTAAAATGGATGACCTCTCGATGTCCTCCATCTGGCGACACTAAGCAAAGATATCCGACCGCCCTGTAAAACACATAAGGTAACCTTCTCTCAAATCATTTCCTCTTATCTGTACAAATAACAAGGTTATTAAAGATTAGGTGGAACAGCCTGTACATTTTTATACATATAGTTTGGGGCCATTGTGCATCGTTGGGCGGGGACAATGTTCGAGGAACATAAGTGCGTTATCATGATCGCAGCATGGTAACGGTGAAACTGTGTCGCTTTTGGTGCCGATAGAACGTTAGCTAAACTGGCCGGACCATCTCGGAGATAGCCCACGGGACCGGAAAACTCTCCCGGTCTCGCCTCGTTTCTTCTTTAATTGCGCGTGTTATTAAAGGACAAAGCCGGATCCCCATAAAATTCATTTTTTTGCGCCCGTTTAAACGGACACGGGACGGTAAACGGGCATGGGTGCTAGCGCGGGCCGTTTACCCCGGTGAAACGTGGATTGCAACCGGTGAATTTTCGCAAAAGGCGCAAGCAAACGTCTGCGCGCATAATGAAAATTAACCCGAGCCTGGACCCCGTCGACGTGTAATTGAACGTGCCACGTGCACTCTGGAACCGTCCACACTCGCCTGGCAAACCTAAGTGCCGGACACGACCCGCGTTGCTCTCTCTCCCTCTCGTTCGCTGCAAAAGTTCTCCACAATTTCCGATGTGTATAGTTCGAGGCTAGGGAAAATTAATACATTTTCACAGTTTTTCATGTCTGACATTTTTATTCCATACAATTACATACAAGATTGTCCGAACCTACCTCTTCGACAAATGTCACAAACGCGATGGTATAATTCTGGATTTTTTTGTGTTCTTTTTGGTGCCATTTTCGTTACGGTTGTATTAAGTGCAGCGTAAAAGATTATTTTCACCAGCTAAGGAAAATTAATATCTTTTCACAGTTTTTCATGTCTGACATTTCTATTCCATACAATTACGTAAAAGATTGTCTGAACCTTCCTCTTCGAAAAATGTCACAAACGCGGTGGTATAAGTCTGGATTTGTTAAGTGATAGTAAGACGGTCGTCAGAGGATCGGAATGACAAAAACTGTTGCGTAAAAGGCTATTTTCACCGGAAACGGTATTTTTCTTTTGTAGTATCCACGAAAGAGCAGTGGAAGTAAATATCGAAACGAATATGGCCGATACCGCGCTAATATTGACGAACCTTTACTAGTACATACTCGTTTTCTCATTCAATATTTGCTCGGAAACTTGAAAAGTTTCCAATTACCGTTTTTTCGAATTAATCGGCACCAGCTCCAATATTTGGATAAAATGTCGGGTGTTTCCGTGTGATTTCATGTGGAAGGGCGAACCCGAACCTTTTTTTGTGTATCCTTGTAACATAGAGAATCCCATCATTTTCGGAATGTTGAAATCTTAGTAAATCGATATTTTTATTTGTATCATGAAAGAATTTTTTACGACTAAGTAACTGCTTTTAAAATTGCATAATTTGATTTTTTTATATTAGGGTGATGTAAAAATTTATACAATACTGACAACTTCGAATTTTCAATTTTCATTGTTTTAAAAGTAACTGGTACATGTTCCCTTATAAAAATTACGAGATTGATTTCATCTAGACTTTGTGAAGTTCCTATTGAAATTAGTGCTCCACTAAAGATATCTATAAAAGGTTCGAGCTACAAATACGATCTTAAAAAATTACTGGTACACTTTGTACACTTGGTACACTCGGTACGCTCAGCGCGATCGGAGCGGTAGACCCAGTCGTAAATCAAAATTACAAATTATCACCGCGATTCTTGTCCGCTCCAGGAACAGTCCCTTGGATAAGAATCAAGGGATTACTGTATACGGTACGCTGCAGCGTGGTCCGCTCGCATAGTTTGGCCTAATCGAAAACTTTGTAAATCATTAACGCACGGAGGACATAGTTTTCCCCATAAGTTTGCATGAAATTTTCCATACCGTGCGGTTATTACAGAGAGAAAACTAAACCGAGTTGAGTCTAGTTTCCTCTTCCAAAAACAATAATGTTCCGCGCAGATGAACTTGTTGCCCCGCCTCGACAATGGAAAACGTTTCACGCAACAACGCCGAAGAGAGTGTCGAGGTTTCGATACCGATATATTGCGCTTTTCGAGAAAGCATCGACGCACACACATATACAAGGTGTCTCAAAATTCCTTCAACATTTTATTTTGCAAAAATAGTGACACTTCTCTTCGTGTAATTAAAACAAGATTTTGGAGGTCGTTTATAGTTTAGAGATAAAGTGATAATTTATAAAATATACTTTTACTAACGAACGAGAAATACACTTTATAATATAAGTTTGTTTTTTTATACTTTATTATTATTATTCATATCGGTGACCTCGCGTTGCACGGAGAGAAAGAAACCTAAAAGGAGGGGAGAGATGCGTGGAACGCTCGCAAAATTGAATCCGATTATAAAATCGCTCGGCGGCCGGTAAATAAATGGAAAGATCGAAAGCTCCGACGACCGGGGGTTGCAACGATAGGCAGTCGACAATTCCGGTTAACGATCTCTTTGTCAGCAACGCTAAAAAGCTCGCGCGTGACGCTCGAGACGCGCGTTCCTGCGGTGCAGTCTGATGCACGCGGAGCACTGCAGCTTGTAATACGAATGCGGTGCACCAAGCAATCACCGCGCGGTGTACTGTGCCCCATAGTCGCACGCCGGGGGAACATGAAAGTGTTTGTTCACCGGGATGACGTTTATTCGATTGAATTTTATTGGTCCTTTCAAGGGTCTGTCGGATCTACGATACTCCTTTATTTATGCCCCTTTAAAAGATTTATTATATTTCCATTTAATTTTGCTCCAATGTGTGTGTGTGTTGTTTTTGTTTTCTTTATTATTAAATCCTCCGCTGCTATTATGTGCAAGGAATTTATAGTTCCATACAAACAGAACTCGACTCCGGTAAATATTTTATTTATTTTTGCTGTGACGGGTTGAAATTGTTCCCGGGGTAAAACATTGTTTGGCTACAGCAGGCGAATATTGCGGGAAATTGTTTCCGGCGCGAGACTTGTTTATCGACTTTTCGAACTTATCCATGGTTTTTAGATGGGTCAGGTGGTTCTATCATCGTCCACTGTAAATATAAGAGTTTCTAGAAACGTTTCCGAACCGGGGAAATTGATTGGTTGATAATTAATGTTTCCGCGTAAGATTTGTTTTGGTTGGGCAAACGTTAAAGAGTTGTAATTGTTGGTTTATTAGTCGCCAGTACACTGTGCATTTTTCCAATCTTCCAGTTTCATAAGTTATTGCTGTTTATAAACTATACCGAGATAGAAAATTTAATATTATTGAGGTTTAAAAAAAAATTTTATTTTAAAATTTATATAGAGACATTTCTTTCGTTGATTAGAGGATTCATTAAGACCGAATCAAAAAATATTATTTCTCTCAAATGCTTTATTGTATTTCACAAACTTGCACATTCTTATGCAAAATGAAATATATTCCTTTCTTTCGTTGTTTCATTATTAAAGTTCGCATTACAGTGGCACAAAGCAACAAAACATTTGCTTTGTATTTTCTCACTTACCGACATTTTTATCATGCAATCTCGACACTCGGTGTTTAAATAGACAAACGGGAATATCATGCGAGATAATCTGGCTAAACCCAGAGAGAGAGAGCTAGATTAGCTGAAAGTCTGAAACTGCGTGGTTGTACACGTGCCGCGGGGCTGGTTGGTGCAATCCTATGCAACCCCACGTATTCCGTGAATCGGAAGTCGAGTGCATATTGTGTCCCGCCGCGTGCCGTTCCTCTCATTCCACATCCTCCATCCGTTTCGCCCTTCTGATCGATCTGTTTCGATCCATTCAGGTTAACGTTCTGGCTCTGTACGTTGGGACCAATTTGAACCCAAAGTAATAGTTTGTAATAGTTGGAGCTATAGTATGTTCCGAGGAGAAGGTGCTTGCTTGGAAATATTGCGTTTCGATTTTTGTTTGTGTCTTCAGTTCGCGACCACTGATGTGGTACAAGAGAGAAGGAATAAAATTTTTTGTCTTTACTTCTGTAGATTTGCCCGGGTCTGCGTACTCCGATTTTGATAAAATTTTAATATGTTATGCAGCAACACATTCTGAACAACTTTTTCCTTTTCCAATATAGGGTGGTCGCTTTTAGTTCTTCAGATATTTGCAAAAAACTATAGCGAACACTGTATTGAATTTTTTCGCATTCCTGCACTGTATTAGCGATAGTATTTTGCAAATATCTCAAAAACTAAAAGCGATACCCCTATATTGCAAAAGGAAGAAGTTGTTTAAAACATCAAAATCTATAACATATTAAAATTTCATCAAAATCGGAGTACGTACACAGAGCTTTTCTATATAATTACCGAAACTTCTTTAACGCAATGTGCCTGTCTCTAGTTTACAAGAGGATGCAATAAAAACGGATCGATTCAGGACATTCCCTGTACAATTACAGCGTTCAGGATTGGTCACGGAACGAAGGACTTCGATCGGCCGGAAGTGCTTGTCGCGGATCCGCCGGAACGTTATTTATGAATCGCAAGCGGCCGTCGACGCAGTGTCGCGATAATATTCGGATATCGGCGGGGTTCGTTTAATGAAATTTGCATTTTCGATGGTGCGGAACACGGGCCGAAACGCGAAACCGCCGCGGTTAATGGCGTCGCGCTCGAATCGAAATGGGAAATGTTTTATCGCGCGTGGTTCCTCGCCCGTTGCGCCCTCCTGCGCTCTCTCTCCTCCGCGCTGCGCTATTCGATTTTCGTCGTCGACAATTCCTTTGCGCACCGCGATCCGCGAGACCGACCGTGCCAAATCAATGACATTACCTGGGTGCCCGACAGTTTGCTACAATTAAGCGGAACATTATTCGGTGCCCGGCAAAGGTTTAATCAAACTGCTTAATCACTGTATCATTCCCAAAAAGTAACTGACAATTTAACGTGTTCGAGGGCCAGGTGGTCGCGATAGTAGAACGAGCTCGATTAGCGATTAAAGCAAAGTCCAATCGTGTAACCCTGATAAAATGGTGTAAATTTTTAATAGTCACCGTTCCTGATTTTAGAAAATTATTTTAAAAATTTACACCCCACACAAAGTACCTACAGCTAATTGTACATTGGTACAAACTAAAGGCTAATTGTGTTTTATGAAAATATTACAATAACCAGAGCTGAGAGCACTTTCAGTAACAAGGTATTGGAAACAATAATCGAGATGCTTTTGTTTCTTTAATGTATGTATCAAATGTGTAGCACGATTCGCTTTATTTCTCAGTTTTATGAGAACGTTGAAAAATATTTATACAGCCGATGGTATTGCATGTTATTTGACTTTATTGATAAGCAATGTTGCGAAACTTCCCATACGCGTAACACGATCCTTTCCAATATTTGCTTGAAAATATTTGTTTGTCGGAGTTTCGAGGAGAATGGCTTTCTTGCGGGCAGAAACGCGGCGACCGGAAGGGTAAGTTTTAATTATCGGGCCGATTGGTTGGTAGACAAATATTCGGGCGTACACGAGGCGGGCTTGTTGTTCGACGAAGCGAATAGCCAGAGATATCGGAATGCCAAAGGAAACCGGAAAAATCACGGTAAAGGGAAGGAAACGGCAAGTGAATGGGCACTAAGCGTCTGCTAGAGAATAGGGGAAACGGTCCCGGCCCGCGGCAATCTTTCGAACCCTCTCTTTTTCTCTTTCTCATTTTCTCTCTTCTTCTTTTTTCACGATAAGGGTGTTCTCGATTCGCACCAATTTCGTATTCCGTCGTGCTCTCTTCCGTGGCACGCGTTCGTTTCGCCACGTGGACGTTTTCGCCGTTCAACACAATCACGCGCTGTTCTTCCAAATTGTCAAATTATACGATGAGCTCTTCTTAAATATTCTGTTGAAAATTACTGGAACAACTGTTTTCTTTCATCTCGATCGACAAATTTAAATAAATAAATCGATATTTACGGCGCACAGATTCGATCCTATGTTACTCATTATACTATACTATACAGGGTGTTCGACTACAGGTGGGAGAAAATTTAAGGGGTGATTCTCGACGATAATCTAAGACGAAAATGAAGAATAAAAAAATTGCGATTTCGGCTTCGTTAATTAGCTATTAACAATTAAAAATCCGCCTAGAATGCGGCAACATTTCGACACAGCTGTACGTTGCGTACGTCACACAGGCGCGCGACAGTCATGTATCAAGTGACAGTTGCATACATACCTTGGTTATTATTTGGGGCCCCAGCGAGGTGAAAATGTTTATAAAATCGTTGGACGACATTGAACCTACCTACTCGTTAAAATCCACAAGGGCATTTCTAATATCCGCCCTATGGAATTATCGAGTAGAAGGGGTCAATGCCCTTTCACTTTTAAATTCTTCTCACACAAATCCATAAATCCTTATTCTGCACTATAATTTTTCATATAACCGAACTTAAATGCTGGAATAAACGCTCTAGCTCTACTTACCATAACATACACACGCACTACGAGTTTACTAAGAAGAATGTGGAGAATGTAAAGAACTGGTAATCCTTTAATGTTGAAACACTGCACTTTATTGAACTTGATTTACGACGCGGGGACAAAATAAATTTCATATTTCCGAGACTACGTTCTCCAGGCGTATTAGACAGTCGTAGCTACCGCCGTGATAACTGGAGTTTGGAACCTAGAATCCTTAATAATTAGAGGAGGTCTCAAAGTGTATGAAGAGAACTTGTCAATTTCCAAGCTTCTCAGCGACAAATTCAACCTTCTAGGATCCCCTGTGCCGAAACTTGAATCGTCTAGGATTCCACTGAACTTGGAATCCTCAATAATTGGAAGTGCTTCTGGAGTATGGGTAGAAAACTTGTCAATCTGTAGGCTTCGCTACGACAGATTCTAAATTCTAGCTGCCGAGATCGTTCTAATGTACGATCTTACACGATCTTGCTGCTGAATCCGAAATGTTTCGGCATTTTACTAAAATTAATTCTGGAGTTAATACTAATTAATACTGCCGCTTCTAGGATATAGGAAGAAACATTTTCCTACAAAATTGCTGTTAATTGAAAGCTTGATAAAATCATGAAAAAGTTTTGTTGCTTGTATTATCTTCCACAGATTTTCAGATTGAATCCAGCTCTTTACAACAAGGTCTTAAAAATTGATGTGGCCTTTAAAGATGTTCCGGAGGTACAAGAAATTCGAAATTTTTTTGGTGACGTTTTCTAACAATTATATTAATCCTAATAAATTTTAACATTATTAATTACATAATGTTTACTGTATATATATATAAAAATTGAGTTTCTAGTTGCGTTTTTTCAAGGTTTAAATAGGGTTTGAAGTGGAATTTTATGAATTCTCTTAAACGGTGCAGTGAGTCGAACCCAAACTTTAGTAATTGCATTAATTTAGTAAGAATAATATCTTGTGAAATTTTCAAAAATTTTCTTGCATATTTATGTACCTCCAGAACATTCTTAAATTTTATACCATTACCATCGAACAACCTTGGACGATAATATTTTGTCTATTTTTTTTTTAGTTGCACCTCTCGTCACTCTGAAGATAGTCTCCTCGTCGAAGCCGAAGAACATCAAAGAAGGCGACGACGTGCACTTCGAGTGCAACGTTAAGGCGAATCCTAGAGCTTACAAATTGACATGGTTTCACGAGGTACGTTGAACCGAATGTACAATACAATCCTTCTCCATTTCTTCTCTCGTCCCGCTTTCGTCCGGTAGAAACTGTCAAAGTTCTCCGAAGCGCCAACTTCTACAAGACCAAAATGGAAAGAGAACGTGTGCGGTGACGCTCGTAAAAAAACGCTCGCCGATGAATCGACACCCGGGTACGTGAAATTAGACGACACGCGGCGCGCACGAACCGGAAGTGGGTTTCTCCTCGTGTTCGTTTTATCGCTCGGCCCGTAAAACGCAGCTACAGAAACGTAAAACCGGCGTAATAACTCGGCCGCGCGCGATACTGTCCGCGAAATCCGGGAAATTGTACTGTAATGAAGAGAGAAATAGTACTCGGCTCGATAACTGCTCGTTTTCGGGACTCAGGCAGCACCCTTTCGTTCCCTAAGGTGCTGCTAATTGGTAGTTTCTCACACTCCTAGTTGAAAATTTTCGTGCAAACGCTGGGAAAAATTCGTTTTGTAATGAAATTCCGTTCGAAAGTTCCGAACAAAATTCAGAGAAAGATTTTTTTTCATAATTTTTCATTAAGCGAAAGAGATGCATCTTAAACTATTTCTAAATTATTCCGTAACTGTTTTTTGAATTTCTTAAAAATCGAGTCTGAACCCAAAAATTCAGAGACGCGTCCGTTACTGGATAGAATATCTCTGATTTTTTTCATAAAGGACAGATATTTTTTTAATAAAGTTTCATTAAGGAAATATATAAAAATTTTGATCTCATAATTTCTATAGCTTCTCGATATTTTTGGAATTTCTTGAAAATCGAGCCTGAACCCAAAAATTCTGAAAAAATTCAGAGGCTCGTCCGCTACTGGATAGAGTATCTCTGATTTTTTTCATAACTTTTCACCGAGCGAGACAAAAAGGCACGAACATTAAGCATTTGTCGGTTTCATTAAGGAAAGATATTTTTTTGAAGCACATTTACCAGCAGTCTCTGATTCCTCGTAATTTCTATGGCTGCGCTGACATAAACGCAGCCGAACGTCCGATCGCGAGTGGGTCTGTAGGTTTGCCTCGGCTCGAAAATGAAAAAAACCAGACATCCGAACGGGGTCGAGTGTCAGCGCGCGCTTTGCAACGGGGGCAGCGAGTGCAGCGGGTGCATCGGGGCATCGGGGCATCGGGTGCATCCAGCGGCGGATAACGGCGTGTCGCGGTGATATGCGGTTGAAACAGGATCCGCTGGACGCGTTACATCAACGCGGACTTTCCACCGATTTACCTGCGTGTTTCGGGATATGATGGCCGTGTTATCGCGACGGTACATGTGAAACACCGTTTTCCCTCGCACGCACTGGCCTCGTCAGCTCCGCGTTTCACGGCGATCATTTTTGAAGGCTTACATTCAGAAAACAACGAGCCTGTAATAGTGCCGACTATAAATTTAATCGTTGTAATCACTGGTACCGACGGAAGCACCGCATTTATTTCGACACCGTGTTGCAATTCAGATCCATGTAACTAGACCATGGATTTCACGCGTTCACGACAAAAACGGCCAAATGAAATTTCATTCTAGACAACCGAACTGCCGCGTGTAGATTTTCCAATGCCAAATAAAATCGTACACAGGGTGTACAAGTTATGTCACCATTTTGTACGGATTTCCGGTGGTACAATTCAAAAATGTTTTCGACAAAAGTTTGTTTATTTTCAGACGCATTTATTTTCAGTGATAACTATGAATATTGCTTTATGAGGTATTTTTAGTTTTTCAAATTATTATACAGAAGAAGGAATTTCTATGGTTTTGCTCCGAACTAGATAGACTCTAATGGTCAATAGCAGTCGACCCAGCCATGAATAACGTTATTAAAAAAAATATATTTTTCATACTAGAGCGACGAAAAGGCTCACCGAATCGAACCGGAAGTTCGCCAGGCGATTAAACGCGAGTTTCCGAAGTCGCGGGCCAGTGCGCGTTAATCCTCCGATAAAAGCGGCCACGTTAAGAATGAAAAACATTTCGAATCGGCGTACTTGTCTGAAAATGAATATCGAATTCTTTTTGTAATGCCTGTCTCTTCTGCCATTTTTTAAAATAATTTTTCATCGAGCGGAACAAAAGATACGGACCCAATCGTCCAAAAAGTACAGGGTAAATTTTATTTTGCGTTTTCCTGTACATTTTCCGGTTTTCAATGTGTTCTACAAATCTGAAAAAAATGTGACATATTTTGGATCCCAAAAAGTACCAATTTGTTGGACCGTGTAATCATAAAAAAATCTGGATCCGATGATTTTGACCAATGGTGGTAGATTTAGTGTTATTGAGTGTACTGCAATGTCCAAGGTCCTTAAATAGTCGTGACTATCAGCTCCGTTGTCCGGGGACTGTCACAGGATCGTGTTCCCGCAGTTCCTTGGCGGAAAACGAAGAAAACCAGCTTATGGTTTATGCATAATCCGACGGGTAAGAATGCGCGTGCCGAGATATACCTACTGTCGGAATAGGGGTTATCGGTCTTGTCTAACGCCTGCCCGGCATTCGAGCAGAACGCGGCCAAGCAAATATATTCCTTGCTAGCCGCGAATACGTATTATCGTTCTGACGTGAATGCGAATATTTAACGTCTTACACTGACGCGCGATGTTATACGGGAGCGTGAGGTGCACGCGATAAAACGGAGAAGCGTGTGCGTTGCGCCGAACACCGAGTCTCGAGTTGGGAACGGCAGGAATCTCGTCCAATATTTTGCGAAACGCGCAACGTGTCGTACATATTTCTGTTCGCGCTTCAACGACAGCTCGATTGCTCCTACAACACCACCTTTATACACGGTTTGCCTCGCGGGGCGGGGCTAGAGCTCCGGTGACACTGGGAGCAATGCGGCCACGCCTACTCGAGGCATTTTCTACCGAGAAATAGTCGACAAAGTGCTGGAGTTTTTGGAGGTTGTTCAGATTAAATGAGGTATGAGCAAGGATTATATAGTAATTATATAGAAAAGGTCTCCGATTTTGATGAAATTTTAATATGTTATGCAGCAACACATTCTGAACAATTCTTTCCTTTTACATTATGGGGAGTCGCTTTTAGTTTTTCATATAATTGCAAAAGACTATCGCGAACACTGTATTGAATTTTTCGTATTCCTGCACAGTATTAGCAATAGTATTTTGCAAATATCTCGAAAACTAAAAGCGATCCCCCTATATTGTAAAAGGAAAAAGTTGTTCAAAATATCGAAATCTATAACATATTAAAATTTCATCAAAATCGGAGTACGTACACATACCTTTTCTATATAATTAGCGATTATACACTGTGAGACATTGTTCACTATGAAACATTCACACAATTTTTTTCTCGACAGCGTGGAACAACCCCCGGTCTAACAAACATTCCCCCGTTCCAAAATTTAAAAAACTAATCCACTGAAGTGTATATTTTGTACAAAGGTCTGCTGTCTAATCATTGAATGAGTTCCCGTTATCGCATGGCGTACGCACGATTTTCCAGTTGGGGTATATTGTTTAAAACACAGTGGACAATCCAGGTCGAATTTTTCCCCCAGTTCTGCGATCGCCCGTGGCGCAATTGATCGCGGGTGAACGCGACTTTCGCGAATTCTCTGAACCGGTTCGCGAGCGGTTGTCACTCATTCGCCGGGAAATATTCATCCCGTGGACGTTTTTACGGGTGCATTTTTACGGATTGGTAAACCGGCTCTGCTCGATGATTCGTGGCCAATTTATTGGTTTGGCTAGGCGGAGGAGAGGGGGAGGCTGACCGAAACGGGGATGAAAATGCGGGGGAGGTCGACTGACCGGAAGCGGGAACGGCAGCTCGTAAATATACAATAATTTCGGAACAGTGAACGGGAACACGCTCTCCCAGCGAAGATAACGTTCGAACGAACGAACGAATCGCCCGGAGACTTTTTAGCGAAACCCACAATGGAGTGAAAACTGATTTTCTCTGGCCAAAATTGTTTTAGCGTTGTTTTAAGGTTATAGAATGGTCGGTTGTTGAATTTGTCTCGACACCAGAATATGATGAACTTAAAAATATTTATTAACGCTTAAAAAATTAAGATCACCTCCATCTTGTAGGAAATTTTTTCCTTCTTCCCCTGGAACCACCTCCGGACTGGCTCCACCCTTTCGAGGACAAAAACTCGGTGAAACTTCGGAACTTTGTTACTCATTCACCGAATTCCTCCTACTTTTTTCCTTCTTCGACCCCTCCCTCTCTCCTGAATCACATCCCCTTCCCCCCGGAAAAGGGGCGTCCTTTTATTAAAACTTTTTCACCCTCCCTGGTCCGCGCACTCGATTTTACCAGCTCTCGATTATTCGAGTTCATTCGCTCGTAATTTCTGCCATTAGCGCGAGATCCCGTTAATTAAGAATCGCACGCGACGTGCTCGATTAAAAAGTCGCGATCCGAGAAACGGAGGAACGGGTTTTCCCACCGGTCGAGCAGCCGGCTATGTATTTTACAAATTCAGGGATTTTTTAGCGATCTCTTCGGCTTCGGGAACTACGTACGAAAGTTTCGCGGAAATATTTCCAAGGCTAATGAAGCTGCGGCCGGAAATTGTAATTGATTAACGCGATACCTGCGGCTATTTAACCCTGGTTAACTCGATCTTTTTTATCGGCGAGCAAAAACCGTGTTACCCGAGAAAGGGCTCGCAGAGATACAATCTAATTGGAGTTTAAAAAATTGTAAGGTGCTGGTGAATTAATATTTAAGCTGTTAGGACGTGCAATTGGCAAATTACACATGCCGGAGGTGAGAATGAACACTTATCCACTGTGTCTAGAACGATTTCGTTTAAACTTGTATAATTCAATCTAAACTTTTCATTGCTCTCTTTGTTGACTTTGAAATATGTTGTCAAGGTTATATATCATTCTGAACATCATTTCCCTATACTATAATTTTATAAGTAAGATTATAGAATTATACTGTAATTCTATAATTTTCACTCTTCGACAGAAATACGAAAAATTCAATATAGTATTAGCAATAGTTTTTTGCAAATATTTAGAAAACTAAAATCGAACGGCCGTAACATGTATAGAAAAAAGTTGTTCAGAATAATGTCCTTGACAACATATGTGAGGGTCATCAAAATCATACAAGTCATTTAACACATTTTAATATTTATAAACAAGTTGTATTTCACTAAAGTGAAACTGGTGGAACATGAATGTTGTTTGACAGTGTATCCTGCGAGGACTCTCTCCGAATAATATTGATGTGCTAAAACGAAAGCCATTTCCGGGCCGATTCAAGAAGTTCAAGATGACGCGGATCGCCTGCACGAAAATATGAAGGTGCATAAACATTCGCGGTCTATTAATAATTCGCGAAATCCTTTGAAATGTCGCCGTCGCTTCCTGTCGGCGATTCATCGTGGTTCTTGCACCGTAACTCACGAAACACAGTCACCTCCATACATACATACATACAGCCCATATAGCCCGGTGTGCGCGAAACGATGAATGAGAAGCCGTTCCCGTCCGCGTCGGAAACTTTCGTCCCGTTTTTCGCGAGCTTTGTGAGCCGTTCAAAGGGAACGTCCGCCGATTTCGAGCCCCTTCCTCCGACCCGTATTTTATTGAATAACAATTTTTTACTAAATAACTCGAGAGAACACGGGACACCCTCATCTATGTACACTGACACCGAACGGCACACGGTCGCGAATCTTTTTGCGAATCCGTCCGAAGATGTTTCGCACGAAATTCTCTGGTAAAAATGACACCGTGCTATTTTTAAAAGTCGACCAAATTATTCTCTGCAGTTTTGATAGCAAATAAAAATTTAATGAAATTATTGAATGAAAAGCATGCCGAGTAAAATAGATAATAAATACAGAATAGAAAACTCCTAGGTCACATTTGTATATTTTTTCTGGAGAATCTAAATTTGCAATGAAAAATGGGGATTCCCATTTAAGTTTTTTTATCTTCCCTCACCCCCACCCCCAGGGGTTAGCGATGGGGGTTCTAGTTTGGTATCATTGGATGTCCCCTTTCATTCATTTCTCCAGATATTTCAACGTCTTCAGATAAAATGACCACCCTGTATATTCCTGTATATCGTGAATCGATTCATTGAAGGCGATTTTTGCCGTTCGATTCGGCCCCTGAAACCGTCGGCTTTGCATGCATGAGGCGAGCTGTTGCAGACGAACCGGAAACCAGCAACACCAGCTAGGAAGATCGTTCCGAAAACGAACAGAAAGGGGTTGGAAGTAAGTTTGGCATGGGGGGTTGGAAAGGGGTGGCACGATGCTCCGTAGGATTTGGCCAACCCCTTGGGAGAAGTTGGAGTCCCGTTCGCACGACGCGACGGGAGAATGACGGAAAGCATAATCCCCCTTAAGAGGCTTAACTCGAGGATCCTCGAGTGACCGAAGATAACGCTCTCGGGCTTCCAACGGCGACTCCAGCCGCGAGCCACGAGTTTTCCAGGATATTTTCCAGGATATGCCGGCGCAGGACGAAAAAGAATGGTCCTGCGTCGCGACCCCGTTACCTTCTTCACGCCCGCTTTACCCGAACGATGCATTGCTCTGCGATTTTTACCCTCTCTGCTTCGGATCTATGCTGCGGTTGAATTTCTGCTTTAAGGAACAGGGAACAATGGCAAGGGTCCTTATTCCAGGGTTCTGAATGTCTAACGTGCTGCATGGGAGAACGAAGGTTTGCTTGGAGCCCCGAAAGTGCGTACTTAGCGAGGCCGCACTGTCTCGAGAAAGGTTAATTCTTCTCCATTTTGGAAGACGCACAATTGGCGTTGTTTGAGATTCTGTCTGTTACGTGGAAACGCCAAAAGGTAGTAGATAAAAGACAATTTATGGTGTGAGGTCCATATCTTCTGTTCGACTTGAAAAATTATTTTTTAAAAAAGCTAAAATGTTCTACCTAGTACGGTAGGAATGCCTGTGAATTTTTTTAGAATTTTTTAATGTAGAATCAAATTTTTAAAATTCCGGAAATGCTGGAGAGTAGTTAGAGGACAGTTTATATAAATAGTTTAAGGTCCACATCTTTTGTTCTGCTTACTGAAAAATTACGAAAATAATCAAAGATGATCTACTCGATGTTCTACACACCTATGAATTTTTGCAAAAATTAAATATTCACCTGTACTGAGATATTAAGGGAATTTTTGATCGAGAACTTCCCAGAGTCTCCTAGACGACAAGAATAGCTGAGAACATGTTCAGTTTCGGTGGAAGAGAACTCGCCCGCTATTCTACAACCCCTGCCCCCGTTTCTTGCGATTCGTGGACGCGGCAAACCGAAAGTTCTCGCGGAACGGACTTCGGGGTCGGGAAGAAACGGGACGCGGTGCGCGCTCGGGGCTGAAAAGCTTTAACGAGTCGTGATTTTAGCGCGAGTCCGATGAAATATTCAAGTAGTCTGCTAGCCCCGGGACATCCGTGGGATTCGGGGGGGCTCGGTAAATAATCGAGTTTCAGAAATTTCCATCCATCTGGGGGCTCCGTTACGCCTTACGGCCGCAACCCACGCGCCAGCCCTTTGTCGGCAACTTAAGAGAGAAATTATAATATCGTCTGTGCTGCCGCGCTGTCACACTGTCACTGGCTCCGTGTGAAAATTCGCGGCCCATGGAACATTCTAACTCGCAGAGGGAGCGTATACAGTCGGGGACAAAATTTGCTGAATAGTGTAGAAATAGGGGTTGATCGAAATTTATACATTTCATGCGTAAAATCTACAAAGTCAATTCGTTACATTTTAATCGATCATGTTACAAGGATTCTCTTACTAAACCACCCGAGTATTACTATTTAATTATTAGATTATTATTTGAATAAAATAAAAAATGCAGGATTGAGTAAAAATTAAATACAGAATTTTATACATTTTTTTTAAATCTACACAGTCCATTCGTTACATTAAAAAAAATCAGGTTACAAGAATTGTTACTAAATACTATTAGATTATTATTTGAATAAAATACAAAATAAAAAATGCAGGATCAAGTAAAAATTAAATACAGAATTTTATACATTTTTGATAGAAATGTATAATATTCATAGTCTACTCGCATTCGTGGAAATACGCTTGCAACACTTTCTCTTGTGCATCGAGTGCAACATTTAGGTTAATTCGCTGAAACGTGATCGATGTCTGTTTTCCCAAGCCATTTGCGTTGCACTTAATTTTGCCGGCGACTGTATATTTGCGCCACGGTGCGGCCAGAAGACGACTATAACGACTATAACAGAGGGTGCACGCGAGTGAACGCGCACCAATGTCGCGGTGCTCGCTTGTGGAATAACGAGCCGACACGGGGAAAGAGGACTGAGACAGAGGATCAAGCGGTGTACATCGTAAATTCTCTTTGTACGAGCGACGGCGACGGTCTACAAGCGGAACCACGGCTCGAGCTTTCGAGATTTCGAGCTTTCGAGCTCGAGAGAAAACGAGCCTGAGCCGAGTCGTCTTCGGGCATCGAGGAAGAGAGGAGAGTAGCACGCGGCCACCTAATTGTTCGTTTTTAAGTGAAAACAAACGATCCTCGAAACTCTCCGCTCCTCTTTCACGGTTGCCAACGTTCTTCCGAGGAGAGGTACGCTAGATTTCCGTCGCGAGACGGAAATAAGGCTCTCACCTCGCTGCGTTTGGTTCTTATGTGCGAACAACCTCCATTTTTACGGGTTCACGTCCAAATTTTATCCTTTCTATCACACATACACGTTACAGAGAAAGCTCGGTAATTGTATAGAAAAGCTCTGTGTACGTACTCCGATTTTGATGAAATTTTAATATGTTATAGATTTTGATGTTTTAAACAACTTTTTCCTTTTCCAATTTAGTGGTGTCTCTTTTAGTTTTCGAGATATTTGCAAAAGACTATTGCTAATACTGTGCAGGAATACGAAAAGTTCAATACAGTGTTCGCTATAGTTTTTTGCAAATATTTGAAAAACTAAAAGTGACCCACTATATTGGAAAAGGAAAAAGTTGTTCAGAATGTGTTGCTGCATAACATATTAAAATTTCATCAAAATCAGAGTACGCCGATTCATAATTCTAAATTATTTTACATTTTGCTAAAAATGTAGGTGAACTAATAGAAAATAATTTCATTGAATTTAAAAACATTTTAGCACAAACAACTCTCCACCGAATGTGTTTGTCATAATATAAAAAATTACAAGAGGACCGTGCTACTATCGTTTCCTCTGACGTTCGACTATTGATCAGAATTAAACATTTTCATAGTGAAACATTTTACAGAAATTATTCTACCAACAGCTGCAAAGTGAAATCCACAGAAACATGGTGTGGTATGCTGTTCCAAAGGTGGATATGGAAAATAAGTGGGGAAGACACACGATACTATTGCAAAGACTGCAACGTTGGTTGGTGTGTACCTTGTTTTAAAATTTACCACAGGGGGATCGATTACTGCCATTAAAAATGGAACAGACGCTACAGCATATATTCTTCGTTTTTTTTTTTGCTACAAATAGAATCCCAAACAGATTTTTCATTACAAGAAATGTCGATAATTTATTAAGCTATTTCCGGTATTTTATTTTCCGTTATTTTTAACAGACTATATGGATTCGTTTGTTCCGGTGGCTAGTTTCACTGTTCAAATTAATATTCCAAATTAAAATTGAAGTTACAAACGTGAAAGGTGGATCATGTTTAATGTTTAATCGTTCAAAGCTTTTGAAGTTTTTCAAGTATTTAAACGTGTTTCAGTCATTTAAAGTATTTGAAGCATATACAAAGCATAGGTTTGAAGTAAATCAGAACATGGCAATGATTAAATCATAGAATGGAGTGCTACTAATTAACAGGTATTATTCATTCTTACGCACCTATGGTATAAATTAGTATTATCGAGCGATGTTTGTATATTAAATTCTCTTGTGAATCTGTGGTACAAATTAACATTATCGAACGATGTTTATTGTCGAATTCTCCTGTGAATCTATAACATAGATTCATGTTACCGAACGATGTTTATTGTTAAATTTCCCTGTGAAATTGAAATTGTCTACATATTTTTCAATATTGTAATATCTAATAGATTACCAGCAAACATATCTAATTTTTCAATTGAAATAATTTAATTGGTATGTAATTGTCAAGATTAACGAAAAAGAACATAATTCTACTCCTAATTGGGTACGTCTAATTTATGTGCAACTAAAGGATACGAAAATAATTTTAAAAAATCGTTAAATTAAATTAAAAATTGCAAATTTACAAATTTATTTTATAAACAATTTTTATTTCGTATAAAATTCCCCGATGCAGTGATCAGCATGGAAGCTAACACACTGTGAAGAGCCATTCAGAGACTCGGGGCACATTTTTCAATAAAACAGTGGTAGCAGTTTGGATCCATAAGCAATTTCGTCTCGCATTATAGTTCGTTTATTCCGACAAGCACGGGGCAAGGTAGCAGCCGCGATCTTCAGGAAATGTTATTCAGGGCTGGGGGATAACGTTGAAGCTTTTAAAAGGATGATGGCGAGGCTGTGCAGGAGAATCCGGTTCACGGTTTGTTGCGTATACCATACATAGTTAAGTCCTCTCAGTTACGGTAGAGAACGGGGGAAATGGGTAACGGGCGTGGATACAGGGTACGGGAGGCCGCGGGGAGAAAGTTAGCGGCATGGACGACGGCGGAGCTTCGAAAAGTTAGAGACCGTGTTTGGTGCATTCTCCGCTACCATCCAGCCATAAAGCCTGACGCGCACGCGAAAGATTCGAAATTTACCCTGAACACTAAAAACACGTCCCGAGGAACTCCCTGAAACTTTCGAACCTTTTGGCCGGCCCGGGCCCCGGGATTAAACATAATCTTCCGCGGAACGTATGGTGCGTTTGATAGTCGCCATTGACGCTTCACCTGACGATCATCGAACAAACCCAAATGTATTCTTTGTTTAATCATTTTTAATAGACCGCGAATTTCATGCGTTTATCGCAGCATCGAGTAGGTGAAAAACCGAAATTTACCTCATCGATTTTGAAGACCTTGAAATATGTTGTCAAGGTTATCATTCTGAACAACTTTTCCCAATACATGTTACCGCCGCTCGTTTTTAGTTTTCGAGATATTTGCAAAAAACTATTGCTAATACTATTGCGTGCAGAAATACGAAAAATTCAATACAGTATTAGCAATAGTTTTTTGTGAATATCGCGAAAACTAAAATCGAGCGGCGGTAACATGTATAGGTAAAAGTTGTTCAGAATGATGTCCTTGACAATATATTTTAAGATCGTTAAAATCGGTGAGGCCCTCAAAGTAAATAATTACCGGATCTCGAAACAATTTTTGCTGAATTAAAATTTAAAGCGAAATTACAATTACAAGTGATCGCGGGATCACGAAACGAGTTTGTGCACCTAGTAATTTCTCGGTGGTCTAGCGGATCGAAGATCCCGAGGAAGTTTTACCAGGTAAAAACCGACTCGCGGGGAGAATTACACGGGCAAACGCGGTCGCTTTGCCAAATACACGCCCCCGCCTGTTTTACGCCGGTAATGACAGACAGAGAGAGGGGGAGAGAGAATTGTATCTGTTTCATTCGGTCTCGGAGAGTTTGTCGGAAGTTGTACGTGCGAACCATACGACTCAAGAATATGCCCGGAGCGGTTCAAAACTATCTAGGATTGCGAAACGATGCGTCTTCGCTCGCGGTGTACTGGATGTTACCGCTATTTGTACATTCGATGCACCACTCCCCACCATTCCGTGTACAGAACACACGACCCCAGTCATCGCGTGATTCGCGAAACATTGGCCGCGTTTTATTTACCCAACGCGTGGATTGTTTATTTGCACGCCATCGTCGATTAACATTTACTCGTGTCTCCGTAATGAGCACGCGCGGGAAAAGACTACGATTGCCCCCTGACGCGTTGGCAATTCAACCTTGAAACGAATTGAATGAGTATACCCCCTTGAGGAGCCACGAATTCCTTATTTTTCATTATTTTTTTATAGAACTTTCACCAACATATTCGTGACATTTTTCTAATGAAAATCATACCAAATATGATGTAATACCGATGATATTTACTTGTGTAATAGATGTTTAAAGTTTCGGGCGCAAGGAAGGAGAGTCTCGGCGTCTCTTTCTTTCCCATACGCTATCCTTCCTCGCGCCCAAAACTTTAATTGCCTATTACACAAGAAAATATCATCGGAATTATATCATATTTGGTATCATTTTAATTGGAAAAATTCCACGAATATGATCATCGAAGTCCTATCAAAAAATAATGAAGTACATAAGTGTAAGTCAGACTAATTTCGTGGCCGTTCGAGTGATTATTGTAGCGCCTTTCATCGGCCGACTTTTTTCCAACAGGAAAATCTCGACTCGAAAATTCTTTCAAGCAGGATCTATTTCCCTTTGTTTATTCAGAAAGAAGAACTCCAAACCAACGTCCCCGGCGGCATAGTGCTCTCGGACCACTCTCTCGTGCTCCAGAGTATCACTCGGGAGTCCGCTGGAAGGTACACCTGCATGGCCGTCAATGTCGAGGGCCGTAACACGTCTAACGTTGTCAACCTCCAGGTTATGTGTAAGTATAGCCTCTACTCGACTCTCCTTCTCCAGCGAGACTCTAGAAAAAATACAGTATTCCCTGCGTAAAACATTCTGGCTGGCGATTTTTCTCTGCCCCCGACGATGCTACTCTTCTCTCGATGGTAATGCACGCGTAGTGTACACACAGTGCGTCGTCATTTTGCGCTATGCCAGAATAGGGGATGTTGAAATTTCACAGTACAGGTGTTTTATTCTCTTATTTTATAGCGAACTTTCTAGAACTTGGATATTACAGTTAAGAAACTGTACTTGGAAATTTTGGTTATGTGGGGCTGGAAGTTTCTTGGAGAGGGTGTTGGATAAAAGAAGTTTGGATTGGGGGTTGAAAGCGAGGAGAGCTTGGGAAACTGTGTACTGAGTGAACAAGTATTTTAAGATGGTGTTCTTGTCCTAATTTTTCGGTTTTAGGAAACGGAAATTTCGATACTTGTCATGGTGATTATGTTTGTTTAAGTCTCATCCGTCCCTCATTTCACGAATCGAATCATGTAACAAAAACTGATGAGTTAACCTTACATCTTACATTTTTTATATGTTTCACATTTTAAAAATGAAAGGCCAGAAAAGGTCTGCGTACTCCGATTTTGATAAAATTTTAATATGTTATAGATTTCGACATATTGAACAACTTTTTCCTTTTCCAATATAGGAGGATCGCTTTTAGTATTTCAGATATTTGCAAAAAACTATCGCGAACACTGTATTGAATTTTTCGTATTCCTGCACAGTATTAGCAATAGTATTTTGCAAATATCTCGAAAACTAAAAGCGACCGCCACATATTGTAAAAGGAAAAAGTTGTTTAAAACATCAAAATCTACAACATATTAAAATTTCATCAAAATCGGAGTACGCAGACTTTTCCTATATAATTACCAAAAGATCGACACGTTAGATTGCACGGAGTTTGATCGCGTCCATTGTCATCCGTGAAATTTTGCACCGGTTGCTGTGTGTTGCAGTCGCCCCGATTTGCAAGCACGTTTTAAACTCGTCGGGTTGGAGGAACCAGAACGCGACGCCACCGCCTTTGAACGTTCCCGAGGAGATCCACGGAGCATCGAAACACGAGACCATCAGCCTGGTCTGCGAGGTCGAGGCTAATCCGACCTCGATCAGCTTCCAATGGACGTTCAACAGCAGCGGGGACCTCACCGACATTCCGTCCACAAAATTCACTAACGAAGGCACGTCGAGTCGGCTGAATTACACACCGACGTCCAACACGGATTACGGAACTTTGGGCTGTTGGGCCAGCAACGTCGTCGGTCTATCCAAGCAGCCCTGTCTTTACCAAGTGATCGCAACAGGTTCGTGCTCACTTTTATCCAACCTGACACTTCAAGTCCGAAAATCCTCCAACACACCTTCCGAATTGCTTAAAAGAGAATTTCAATTTAGCTCCCCATTAAACGGTCACAATTTTTATTTCGCATAAAAATCCACACCTTGAAGAAGTGCTTTCTTCAAGCTTTCATCTTAGCCCTTAAATGTTTGAATATCCCCACGGGAACGTATTCTGGAATTATTCCGAGTCACCCCTTTAAAATCCATTTACTTCCCGCGATCTATCTCCTATTTATCAATTTTCCAAAACCGACCTTGCCACATCTAGCAATCCTAGGTAAATCTATCATAAACTACAGTCTTCAAGTTGATAAAAAATTGTTTTTTACGTCATGACCCAATAAAATCAACAATCCTTATTAATGATTCTCCTCGCCTATGCATGACAATCCAATTCACAGTATTGTCGGCTCGATTCCCCGGCTCCATAAATATCCCCGCGCGATTTCCGCGTGTTATCGCCGCCTAATTTCGTTAGCAGGCTCGCGCGTCCAGCGTTAATAGGAACCGCGTTGCGTTTTTCCGAAGCGAACGCGTGCCACGTGTGCCAACGAGTGCCGGCCTGTATCCAGCACAATTTTTCACGGTGCAAACACACCGGGAAAAACTGGCACAACAGTGGCGCAGTGCCCATACCGCGGTTCGCATAACTTCGTTTCATTGCCCAGCGAAAATTCCAACACGATGCTGCGCCATTTCGCGGCCAATGAAATTATGTGTCCGGGACCGTCATTATCGACAATGGTGTTGCATTAACTAGATCACTTGTATGCAAATAGCCCGCTGAAAAAGCTCCCGGAAACAGTGGACAATGTGCTCGCAGCTCGCTGTTCTTTTTTCTTCCCATCTCTCTTTCATGATTCCCTGCAACACGCGACGAGAATAATCCTTTGCGGCCAATTGCCAGAGCCGCGATCAAACAGGTCCTCTATACCTTTCTTTCTTTTTTTTTTTTGTTGTTTCTCTACTCTTTTTTTCTTTGCCTCGATCAGCTGCTTTGCAACGGCCTCTCTTCTTCTTCCATTTTTTGCATTTTAATTTCGAAAGCTTAAGCACCGAGACGCTGTTGTCTCAAAACCATCACCACGCGGCACCACCATCACAAAGCTTTCATTTTCAAATGTTAATCCACGTCTTCAAACCTGTTTTTTATCGTCTGCACAGAGAATTGTTTGTGCTTCAAACCGAGACGAAGAAATCGCGATGGAAAAATATTCTAGGTGAACAGTATTCTAGGTGGCACATATTCATAATTGTATTGTAAACTAGGTGACATCCCCAATTTTCAACGATCCTTTACCCATTTTGATTTTTGTGAACCAAAATGCAAAACCTCCTGGGTCAAATTTATATATTTTTTTCTAGAGAATCCAAATCTGCAATGAAGAATGGGGGTTCTCATTTAAGTCTTTTTCTTTCCCCACTCCCACCCCCAGGGGATCGAGTTTGGTATCATCCACCTTCGTGACGAACAACTATCATTACCCACTTCTTTTGACTTGGTTCGAATGTTTTCAAATAAAATAACCACCCTGTATAGATTGTAATCACCGTAGAACCGTGGGTTAAACAAATTCAGTCCGCTGGCAAATCACAAAGAGTCCAAATTCGAGCTACACCGAGTTTTTCCAAACACTTCGAACAGAGAAAATCAACAGAGTACTACTGATAGAAAGATGATTCCGTTACAGCGTCCATTTGCGCCCTTGTGTGATCGTCCGGATCGATGATTGTATTACTCTTTCCTAAACCGAGGGGCAGCAGTGTGCCAGAGGGTTTCGCTCGGTTTTCGTTTGGGAAAAACTGCTGGCCGTTAATTGCATAAGAAACACGTTGTTACTCGCCGGAAATAAATTACGTGTCCAATTACCGCGCAAGCCGGGGGCGGCTGTGCTGGTCGAATCGAACTCGGGAAACTATTAACCGTGTTCCCGAGGTAAGATCTCCTAGGTTCGACGCGGACCAAACTAATTCCGTCCAACCGTGGACAGGTTGTTGGAATGGTTTTGTCCGCGGACCTGGTCTCGGAGTCTCGATCGCAACGCGGTCATTAGATTGGCCGGCCGTCTCGAACACAAACGGGTCGCGTGCGCTCGGTAATGAACATATTCAATTATAGTTTTCATGAAATCCGCCGCAAAAAGCGGCGTATATATACGACGCGAACTCTGCGGGAACCAGGGAACCAGAGAACGACGAGCGAGCAAGCAGCTGGGGATAACGCGGTTTTTCGCCCCGTGTTTGTTCCCAGAGGATTTCGGTCACTGTTGCGCGTTACCCTCGACCGACACCGAGAACACCGACTACAAGCCCGACGACGAATAATTAAAAAGCGGTCCCGCGTTTTGTCTCCCTTCGTTTCGTTCCGTTCGTCCTACCCCCCGAACATTCGTTTCGCTAACAGCGCGCTACCAGGTCTTGTGTTCTTCAGACGTCGCAAAAAGATCGCACGCTTCTTTTCACGTTTTTCGGCGGTTCGCCAGATGAAAATGGGACGTTCTGAAATTTTGGACGAATCTCAGGGACAATGTAATGATTAAAAGAAGCGTATCTAGCTTCACCGAGAAGTTATGGTTCTTATAACAGTTTACGCGGTTTTCATCGGTTGTTTGAAGTTTCTATATCTCACTTTTTCGTGATATCAAGCTAATCCTGAGTAGTTCCAAAGTATTTCCAAAGACTCTTTCAAGATCAACTCAAGGTCGTCGTAATATAGGTTGCTGACTTCAGACTAAAGTTACAACCGTTCGAATAAAATGTCATCGAACTTATTTGCCATCTGATGAATACTAACCCTCATTCAAATGCAATTTTCTCGGAATCATTTCGTCATCATCAAATAGTGCAAGTTAGGAGCAGTATCTGTTAGAATTGCCCAACCTAGGCATGCGCTCGGGCACCCCATTTGGACCACATATGGCAACTGTTAGGAATGCCCAACTTAGGCGTACACCATTATTTCCTCATTAGGCCCACATTCGTCTTTAGGCATGCTTAACTTAATTTCTAGTCAGGTGTTTACCTTGTTATGTCGATCTTTTACTACTGCGTCAATTTGCCACCGAGGAACAGATTCACTTCGTGAAACAAGGGTCGGATTAGGGGTAAATCGTCGATTAATGAAGCTAACGTTACCAAATTGTTGTTGTCGCAGGCAAGCCGTACCCGTTGCAGAACTGCACGGCTCAGAACCAGACAGGCTCCTGGATCAGGATATCCTGCGAAGAAGGCTACGACGGCGGTCTACCACAAAAGTTCGTAGCCCTGGTGGACGAGCTCCGCGTGGAATCGGAGAACCCTTATTGGGAGCTGGAGCTCCACAAGCCGACGACGATCGCCCTTTACGCGGTCAATATGAAGGGGTCCAGTGCGCCGGTGATCATGGAGCGGGTGGCGTTGAAAGGTGTAGCCAAGTTTACCGGTGCGTAAGTACCTGCACACCCGGTTACGAAACTTGAACGTGGCGGAACACAGACGGATAAGCAACGGTCTGTATACCCGTTGAATGCGGATACCCCGCGCCGTTCTCTCTCTCTCCCCCTCTCTCTCTCTTCAAAAGACCTCGCGCGAAACCTCTTACCCGTTTCGAACTACATAGAGAGAACGTCTCTCCACACTCCCGCAACCCACGCGATCGTATATCTCGCGTGACGGCTGCGCATCCGCCTATTTCCCATCCCGTTCTTGCTGTTCGGTGATTCGTTTACGTAAAACAGCTCTTTAGACAGCCGAGATTAACCCTGCTTGCGTACCACTCGAATTCAAACAAAATAACAGATCCCAGAGCGAGGAGACTCCCACGAAAAAAAGTACGATCTTCAAGCTTTCATTTAAACCCTCGCGAGATTGAAAATTTCCCTCGGGAACGCGTGCTAAAATTGATCGAAGCAACCCCTTAAACAATCGTGAAAAAGACATTTAGATCTTTCGCTAATTAATTACGATCAATTATAAAATGGTAAATTACAAGCATGCGTTTGCAACGATTCATAATTAACTCGTTGAATTCAGAATTATACCAGCAACCCGAGCGTTGCTACTGGGGCGACCCTACAATTACAGAGCACGCGAAATTTATTTACATATCTGTTTTCTCGTAAAGAAGCAGTATTTGGAAATACGCGATCAGGTGTCCGATATCTCGCGGAAGGGTCATATTATTTCAGTCGATTAATTCGGTGCAACGAACCATCGAATTACATAACAAATCGACAGACACTTGATCAATTGCTCGAACATAAAACCTATCGGGCCGACTTCGCCTGAGGCTGCGCAAATATATACATATATCGATTGTTATTTAAATAGCCTATACGAATCGACGTTAATTAGCCGTTAACACCGACGATAGTGCGAAATTATCGATGCAGTTGACAGCCGTTTAACGGCATAATTTTCCACAGGCTGAAGAGCAGTCGAGTGTCGTCGGAACGCGATAACAATTAATTCATCTTTGTCGGGGAGCGTGAAATCTTTGCGAGAGATCTAGGAACACGCGCTCGAGAAAGCCCCGTAATAGAAAAGCAGGGACCTCGGCGAAATTCGGCAAAGGCGATCCGAAATTTATGAGCTATTACTATGCATTCTGTTTTCTCTCATTCGTTTCTCTCTTCCGGAAGTCCACGGACCGAGTTTCGGCTCTGCCACCGATAGAACGTCTCAGGGACGTTTCCAGCTAGCCTTAATTTCGCCGCGCGAAGTTCATTAATCTTTCGCGACAACGAGGATGCATTCTCTCTCCCTCTCTCACGAAACGGGAAATTCGAACGCGCCGCCCCACGATCCTCTACGAGATTAATCTTTTCGGAAAATGTCGAACGAATGGCCGCCATTGTCCGAAACGCGCTCGGCATCCGTGGAATAAAATAAGGTGACATTTATTGCAAGAATGGAACGCGTTCAAGCTACACAAGCTCCACGTGAAAGGAGTTTTTGGTTGTTTGAACGATGTTTATTAACATTTGACGGATTCAGTTGAAGTATGGAATCTGTACTTTGTGATGGATCTGCTTAAAATTGAGGGAAATAACGAGATCACGTTGAAAAAATTTATAAATCTGATGAAATAGATCGAAGGAAATGGGTGGATTTAAAGGGGATGATTCGAGACAACTTTAAAATGTGAAGAGGGAAATAGCTTGATTTTAAGAATGTTCTGGAGGTACAAAGGAAGACAAATTTATATTAGATAATAATAATATTATATAATTCGTTTGATTAGTGAATCTCATATTATATTTATTTTTGAATCAAATTTTCTTTATATTATAAAAAATTGTAAGTGAATTTTGCGAATGATTTTACTCCTTAATTTTAAGTTCAACATAATAAATTTGTAATATTCGATATATATAATTACGCAATGAAAAATTAAAAATAAATTATTACTGAAAATAAACATGTGAAATTTGCGTAAAATTATTTTCTGATAATAACAAAAAAGGTGATTTTAATAAATGTTGAACATTATTAATTACATAATTTTTGCCGCGGGGAAAAGCTAGTTAAATTATAAAAGCTGAAACGAATCAATTCCGGAAAACATCATCCTATGATAAAATCACCAGCCCAACGAATGCTTCAGAAATACTAGCATTTGTACATGGCGGCTGCCCGCATACTAGCCATAGACAACACCATAGGAACGTAACGAGAAGTTCCAACGTTTGTTAGCTCGTTCGCGGGAATAGCAACGCGTGAAATAATAAACACGTTAATCGAACGGCGCCGAGCGGCGCCGCCTCCTCCACGAAGTTTCGCAATACACCCTAGCGGGACCCTAATTGGAAGTAGATTAGGTATCCCGGAAATTTCTCCTCGAAATTCAACCGCAATGTTCACCATCGAGCGCGAATGACAAACAAGTGAATTAGAAACTGTCATGTACTTGGAAGTGTTTCGTCCGGGACGGGAGAAACTTCAGGTTTGCTCGAGAAAAAGCCAACCACGGTAATGCCTACAATAACTGTCTCGCTTTAGCCAGCTTCGGTTCAGCGTAACCCAGTTGTATTTCACCCCTTACAACTGTCGGGAAACTGGTCCACCTTGCCAAACACTGTGCTTTACCAAATGTATAAAATTTCTGGTTATTGGGTGGACTAGAATCGGTAAAAATTAAAAAAAGGAATTTGTAACACATAGGGAACTCAATAAAAGGCGAGTTCAAAATTAATTTTCTAAAATTTAATAATTAGTATTCATTATTTGTGACAATATAAATATTAGAATACACATTTTTATTCAAATTTTATTTAGACAAATAATAAAATCATTATATATTTTTATGTATCGTATATTATGATGAGGGTTTATTAAAAAATAGTTGCTGAATAAAAAATATAAATATTGCAAATTAATCTGCGCCAGTCGAAGTAGCAAGACAGTATCGATGTATCGATTCTCGAATCTTGAAGGAGCAAAGTTTACAAAGAGACGGAAAGGGAGGAAAGAGGGTAAAAGAGGACAGACGTGGAGAGAGTACAAGTAGACACAAGTAGAACGATGGTCCGGATGATTTCGTTTATAGGAGAATCGGTATCCTCGGTGGACATGTCGCCGATCCTGATTGGTCTAGGTGGCACGGCGACCGGTTTGGGTTTAATCGTGACCGGGGTGCTGATGGCGCTTTGGAGGAAGCACGCTGCTACCCCCGCAAAACCAAAACCTCCCCAACAACCCAGTATCGCGACCTTCGCTAGCAAAGGCGAGGAAGAGGACGGGAATCCTGATCTCATTCCCACCACGGCCTTGACCAATCATCTAATAGGTACTATACACAATAACGCACACTATTGCAAACAGTATCATAAAAAAATTATCATACCTCGACCGCACGCAATTATTTCCGAAACTATTAGTTCAGAAAGTGTAAGATACTTCCTATATGTGGTATAGATATTAAAGGTCTGTTAAATATTTTTAATTTTATTAAGCAACGCGCACTAAAAATTTAATTTCATTGAATTAACCTTTTGAATTACAAATTAATATTAAATTAAGTTAAGAGGCTCATATTAAGTCATTATGTAATACGCTAATGGATTAATGTACCGAACTTGCTACATAAACCATATCTGGTTTAAAGCATTAAATAAATAATAATAATTAGGAATAATCTAGGAAAGAAAATTTATAAATGTTCAACGACGAAACATTTTTATTATGCGAATTTCTATATATTTTTCTGTAGCCCATTCAAAGACGAATTCATCAAGACGCGACACGTTGGTTTTTCGGAATTGTTCATTGAAGTTTGAGGAATAATTGCGTGCAGAATTTCGAACGGGACACCCAGTACGTAAACCTTGACACTTTTCGAATTGGACCGGAGAACTGTATCCTGCTAGACCACCGTCGGCTGATCTGTAAATGCATCCACCGTGATACGAATAGCCTTCCGTCACGTTCGTTGAATTTTCTACTCCGAACTGATGAAAGTGCTCCGACCAAACGAGAATCGTAAATACATCGGGTCGCGTCTTAAACCACAACCGGATGCTTACGAAACTCTCAGGGCAATTGCTCGGTACAGGAAAACGTTACATCGATCTGGGACGATGCAAGCCAGTTATTGCAACTACCGAAATTTTGGGCAGAACATAATGATGGGAGAAAAGACTAAATCTTTAAATTTTAAATTAAATATTAATTTTTGAAAGACAAATTATAATATTTTTAATTGACAATTAACTGAGGTTCGAAATACAATAAAATTAATAGCTCCTATAATAGATGAAATTTTTGCAATATCTAATAAAAAATAGTATAATCTACAGAAATTTTATATAAAATTTGAGGGGATTTTATATATTTAAATAAATTTTATAATAAAATATTAAATTTATATAAAATTTGGGTAGATACAGTTTTGTTGTTTTTACAAAGCAAACCTATTGTTCATTAGCGAATATAAAAATACAGATAGGAGCACAGATGCAAACACAATTAAATTGCATACTTTTAAATTTATTGCGTGCTCTATATACATACACATATTCGCATTTGATATTGTTGCGGAGGCTTCGGTCTCTAAATGCGTAAACATCCGCAGTATGTTCATTATAGTCCAGTATTCCGGCTTTCACAATCCATCTCAATCTAACAGAATGGTCAATGTTGTCATAATACACAAAATGTTTTCTCCCATGTTTCAAACTTTTAAGCACACTATATATGTATATATTATTGTAGAACATGAACTTTCATCTCCGCAACTGACTGTATCTGCGAGACGGTAAATAATTACTTTAATGCGATTCGAAATGCGCAATACCTTCTGTCGGATGTTTCAAAAGTTTCCAGTGTACTTCTAAAGCGTACTAGAACGTCAAGTGTGCTTTCCGCGCGCGCGTCACAGCGATCCCTACCTATCCAAGAGAAATAATTTCTTTCGGATGGTTCGCACAGACGCGGAACCAGTAGGAATTGAAAGTTTTTCGAGGAACCGGGGAATTCTAAGGTTAAGCTTCGGCGAAACTTTTTTCAGATAGGAAGCTTTTACATTGCGGGTCGTTGCCACGGAGGCCGCGACAGCTGGAGGGTCGAGAGATGTCCCACGATGTCGCCGAAGACTCGGATTATCCGCGAGCATCGCCAAACGTGAGTAATCGGATTCTCATCGTCGCGTCAGCACCGGCACGCGAAAAACGACGGCGAACGTGGAAACGAGTGACAAATCGAGATCGATACGAATCGAAATCGCCCTCTAAGAGAACGTTTCGACTCGTACGATCACGCATTCAATTAATTTATTCGATATTTTTCTTTTAACCCTCCGTAAGCAACCAAACTACATTTTAATCGACTCATTATTATTGTAAACAAATTGTCAGCTTGAATCAATTGTTTTATTTTGATTAGATATAGAGATTTCCAGATCCATAACGAACAAAACAAAAAAAAATTAGTAATAGATAGTTATGGTCTTGAAAAATCCCATAGGAAAAAGAACTCTAATTTTTCATTTTTCCGGGAAAATTTTTGCAATTTTTCTTTCCCTAAAAACCTAACGATTAATAGCGGTTCTCGTTTTTCTTTTTTCCAGACATTTTACAGCCTCCAAAGACCACACAGATATTCAGAAACGGTGATTCGAAGCGCAGCGATACAAGAGAGCTGCATCTAAAATGAAGACTAACCACTTCCGAGACCGGAAGCGGCCACCTTGGATCGCGGTAGTCATAAACGGCAACTGACACACCAGAAAAATCAAAAAGACTAAAAGCCATGCTTGCACGACACATTGTACACGTTTCAGCGTACGAAGAACGTAATTAGCCACGACGGAACAGTATGCCTTTGTAAATATTGTATATAAATAAAACACATCGATTTCGTGTTACCCGGCTGATTCCCCGATGAAAAAAAGAATTAACAAAACGAAAAACAAATCATCACGTTTCCCCGCGTGTACACGCACCGGTCAATTTTTTGCTCTTATTAGTTAATTAATCGATCGCATGCCGAATTGCACGCATGCGTCCATTTTATTCGCGAGCCAAACGAAGCGCTACCGAACAAAGAAGAAGCTCGAACTGCGGCCATTATCGTTTCGTTATTCTAGTAATTTGATTGAAACATTGCCACCCATCTAATCAATATTATTTGAATCCTTATAAATTAAAATATTTTATAAATGGAACGTAAAAAGAATTTTAGAAGCGAATAATTTAATTACCAGCGGAAGCTGTGCTCCAAATTTTGTTAATCGATTTGTCGAAGTTGTTAAAGTTTGACGATCGACTTATTTCTTTGTTACTTTAAGATTAACAATTTAGTAATATATACCATAGTAGCACAAAATATTGTATACGCATTCGTATAATATTAAAAAGCGATTTAGTCTTTTTTAACATTCAATTGTACACACACACATACAATATTTATTTTATATTAAGTAGGTCATGTTACGAGAAAAATGTTTTCTTCTTACCTTTTCTTCTTTTTAATTGAATGTTATTTAAATATTGAATTTATATCTAGTTTATACTCTGTGACTACTTAGCTTGTATTTTCTAAACAATATTTATCTCATATGAAAAAGTTTGGGTTCAAAAATATTTTTCCAATATTTGAAAAAGATGTTTATCCAATATTTTCGTGCTACTAGGGTAGGAAATAATAAGACAATGTAATTTTCAACGTGCCTTACGTTTCAATTCTTTTCTATTTCATCTATATTTTGTTTATCTCGCAAAATGCATAAAAATCGGCAGTCCACTAATGACAGCCTTCCTGTAAGTTAGAGCGCAATTTCTTTCGTTAAATGCACCCCGCTGACCCGGTCGGTTCGGTTACTTATGACCGAAGTATCTTCGATCGAGCGAGTTTATTTACCGTGGTTAACGCACGAGACGTCCGCGCAAATAGGACGCGTTATCCTGGAGATAATAGTTCGCCGTTTCTATTCCGAGGACATTTCAACTGCAGACAGTCGAAGCTGAAAACGCTGAGAAAGTAGATCGTCTTGACGATATCCTCGGCGACTACAGTTGCGAACGAACAGGATGAATGATCTTTGATATCTTTTATGGCTGGAGCAAGTCGAAAGCCATTTTGAATAAAAGTATTTCGAGAAGGAACTGTTGTGCTTCTTTCCATGATTTTCCTCTCTCCCGTCCTCGCTCTTTTGGATCGATAAAACCAGTTTGCTTGATGGACTTCTTTGGTAATTTTTCTTTTCCCATTTTATGACGGTAAATTTCACATTCTTTGTAATATTTAATTCTTAAATATGCATGCAATAGTTAGATCCAATATTTGTCTCATATAAAAAAGTGTGGCTTAAAAAATATTTTTCCAATATTTGAAAAAGATATTCACCCAATATTTTTGTGCTACGAGGGTAGTTTCTCAGTAGGTACCTACGTATTTTTATGTCATAAGTATATATTATAATTATTAATTATTCTAGCACGTGAATGTTGAATTGTAGGTATTCCTCGGTTTACAGATAATTCCGAGTATCTAGGAGAAGACAACATAGAATGAAACGAAAGTCAATATTGTTACAAACAACATTGAGGATCAGTATATTTTAACGAGAAAGTGTGTCAGACGTGTGTTGGGTTATATTTACATTCATAGCAATATAATTAATCAACCGTGTTTAACCCGGTTTCGAGAAGTTGAAGATTTTAAGGGAAGTGGAGACTATTATTACATTTAATTTGGATGGAACAGAGATGTTAATACAATCTAACGCATTAAATATACATGAAATGATAGGAAGAGGTGATTCCACCATCAGAAGACCAACAATTTTAAAGGCATCCAAGCCGAAGCAATGTGATATTTGTGTATAACTTATGTACCGTATGCATGAATATGAAATGAATAAATAAAGAGAGTGTAGTAAAAGTATTTGCGTTTTTATTTGTTGAATCCCAATCATTTCCCGAACATCCGATTTGTCTTTGAGTTCCACCACTGAATTATCGACATTTTCGAGCGTCTGACTTGCCGTTGAGTTGTACTACTGAATTTCGGATACCTCCTTCGATATCATGTTCTCCTAATACAAAGTTCAATTTCCGAGGTTTTCGAAAATTTTCGCCAATTTTCGACCGTCTGACTTGCCGTTGAGTTGTACTACTGAATTTCGGATACCTCCTTCGATATCATGTTCTCCTAATACAAAGTTCAATTTCCGAGGTTTTTGAAAATTTTCGCCAATTTTCGACCGTCTGACTTGCCGTCGAGTTGTACTACTGAATTTCGCATACCTCCTTCGATATCATGTTCTCCTAATACAAAGTTCAATTTCCGAGGTTTTCGAAAATTTTTGTGAATGTGTGGGGTAAGGTAGAAAGCGCATGTGTAGGGTAAGTAAGAAAGAACACATTAATTGTTGTAACTAATATTCTTTATTTTTCACCATAAGATTACACTATATTAAATGTGTATCGTGACGAATGCAGGATTGCAGGATTGCAGTAACGCAGCTACGAATGTCCATGCGAATACGTAAATATTCGGCTACGTGTAGGTGGCTGCTTCCCAGAAAGCGGCAGTTAATTTTTACTTGAATCAGCGTACATTCACGTGAAATATTGTACCAGAGACGAGTGTAAGTTACTGCGAACTGAAGGACTAGGAACAGAAAGGAACACAATTAGCACACGATGATTACATGACATTAGGGAAAGTGATAGAACAATAGTAGATCGAGTCTCGAAGCAATATTCTTCGCGTTGATGCAAAAATCAAATGAACAATCTTGAATAATATTGTACATGTTTTGTACTAAGGGAACGTGACATTACAAAATTTTATGGACGGGAACAGGTTTGAAATAATTTTAGATATTAATATACACTATTTTTACACGACTTAAAATATTAACAAAAATTCAAAGTGTGCAGCTATTAGCTCGACATTACCCTTTATTCGTAAGATACTTGAA